>CM076569.1:412524932-412593979 GCA_034641835.2 Pinus albicaulis | reverse complement strand
TTTCTTCCCAGAAGCATCCAGCTTACTTCTCTTTTCTTTTGGCACATGAAAATAAACAGGACATCCAAAAACTCTAAAATGTGAGACGTCAAGTTTCTTACCAGTGAAAACCTGTTAAATTTGGACAACTAGGTCCAAACTCCATGTTATGATGCTCAGATTAAGAGGCTAATATGTTTGTTGGATTCCTCTTTCGGAGAGGTGTAAAATCCATATATAATATGTCTTAATCCGATGAGCAGAACATTTATTTTGAATTTATTATTCATAATAAATTATATGTGCAGGTTGGCCTTAAGGTTTCACACCTCCAGCAGATGTGTCACATGCCCCAATGATGGATATAAATACAGGCAAAGTTGGAGAGCATTTCACAACAACTCAACTCACATCTTCTTCTCTCATCTGATTTAGTACGAGCTCCTTGGAGGACGAGTTCAACCCACACGTGTGAAGGAGAAGAAGGACGACCGTACTTACCGAGTCAAGGACGAGTTGTCATAGCCTTAGGTTTTGCAGTAGCGACTGAAGAAGTGACTTTGGCCTTTCTCATCGTGATGGTCGAATTGGGCTGAAATTTAGTGAGAAGTTCGATTTTGGAAGGCCGTACCGTTTGGCATGGAAATCGAGGTCAAAGAGTTGACCAATCAGCCGCGTTGACTTTTAGCTAGTCGCCCCCGCGTTGACTTTTCTGGACAGCGTTGACTTTTCTGGAGTTGACTTGGGTTGACTCGGTAGCTGATTGGAGGATTGTTGTGACACATTCTAGGTTGGATGATCAAGGAGACTTTGTTGGTTGAAGCATCCTGTTGACCGCCGTAACGCACCATCACATTTTCTGTTTCTGGTTTGTCTTCTATAAGATCCACTTATATGTTCTATTAGCATTTTACTTAACTACTTGTGTGATTGCTGTAAGAAAAGTAAAGTTGCTCCAAGCATAGAACATCTACAAAAATTTACATGGGATCAAAGCTGAGGTGAAGACAAGCCCTATCTTTAGCAATCACCATCGGAGGAAATGGGTTCCACAAGTTTTGAATTCAAGGAGAATGACAAGCTGTCTGGAAGGGATGACTTCCATGCTTGGAAGATGATATTAGATCTCAAATTGGAAGACCATGATCTCTTGGATCATGTACTGGGTAAGATTCAAGAACCTCCATCCAATGCCACTGCTGCTGCTAAAAACAGGGATAAGAAGGGGGAGATCAAAGCAAAGCTGATGATCAGGGAATCCATACATAAGAGTCTGGTTGCCTACATATCTGAGCTAGGCACATCCAAGGAGATGTATGATAAATTGATCCTTATGTTCAAAATAAACAATGTGAACCAGGTGCTATTCCTCAAGGACAAGTTGAAGAATATGAAGAAGGGCCGGGATGAGTCTATTCAAACTTTTCCGAAGGACCAAACAAAAGAATAATCATGAAGTACAGAGACAATAGCCGATCGTGAGATGGTTTTCACCGCACTTGGATCCGATCTGCTATGAATGGCAAGTATTCACAACTACCATTCTCAACAATAATACCATTCCTAACTTTGATGAGCTTCCTGTCTAGATGTATGTAAGAAGAACAAGGATGAAGGACTCGATAATGATGAAGCCTATAGTGCTCATACCCGAAAGAAGAACTCGTGTCTTGAAAGGACAAAGGAAGAACGAGGACTCAAAAGAAGAAGGGTAAATGTTTCCACCGCCATAGGCTCGCCGCCGTGCTAGAGAATGTCCTTTCAAGAAGGATTCTCCCGATAGTGATGACAACAACAACAACCGGAGGAATGGAAATCAAAGAAACAACAGGTCCAAAGGAAAGAGGAAGGCTCCCTCTGGCGAAAACAATCAACCTTTCAAAAGGTCTAGAAACTCCAGGTATGAGGAGTCAAATGTTGTTGATAAAAGAAATGAATACATTCTTGTATCTGCCCTCTCTGCTGCATCCCCGCCCGACACTATGGATGTCTGGCTGATAGATAGTGGTGCTTCAAGACACATCACTGGGTTCAAGGAAGCACTCTCTGACATGGTTGAGAAGGATACTAATCTGGAAATTATCCTTGGAGATAATGCCACATATCCCGTGAAAGGGACAAGGACTGTGACCCTCCACTTGTCTCAAGGACAAGTCCTACATTTGCAGGATGTACTCTATGTACCAAAATTAAAGAAGAACCTTGTGTCTATATCAGCCATGGAAGACAAAGGTTTCAATGTGGCATTCACTGATGGAAAGGTGCGCATGTGGAAAAAGAATCTCAAGGAAGTTATCTCTAATTGGTTTTAGAGCTGGTACACTCGTCACCAAAGGAGGGAGGCCTGCCAGAGCTTGGGCAGGCAGACTCTGTGATACTATCAAAAATACCTTAACTATGGGTATTTTAAGATTTGGACCACTTTCATTACAAGGTTCTCCAACCCAGCAAGGAAGGTGGTGACAGTGGATGCTCGACTTTGGAAATAATCACAGGTTGCATAAGGGCTTTCCGTCAAGGAAAACACACAAGGGGACCTTCTCTGGTGTCACAAAGACATCCTTTCGATATATTGCAAATCGGGTCCATTCTCGATCTATTGGTATGTTGCTCAAATATCCCCCGGGATGTTCTTACTACATGACATTCACTGATGACTTATCTCGCAAAACCTGGATATACTTCTTGAAGAAGAAGGATGAGGCTTTCATGTGGTTCCGTACCTTCAAAGCCTTGGTGGAAAATATGACCTGAAAGAAGATCAAGATTTTGAGGACTGACAATGGCACTGAATATGAGTCAAATGAGTTCAAAGACTTTTGCAGAGAAGCTGGCATTAAGAGGGAGACTACCACTGCATATACTCCTGAGCAGAATGGTGTTGCTGAACGCAAGAACAGGACTATTGTGGAAGCTGCCCGTGCCATGCTATGTGACCAGGGTCTACCAAAGTTTCTGTGGGGAGAAGCTGCAAATACTGCTGTGTACATTCAAAACCGATGCTCTCATTCCGCTTTGGACTCCAAAACTCCTGAAGAGGTTTTCTCTGGTAAGAAACCTGATGTCTCACATTTTAGAATTTTTGGATGTCCTGTCTATTTTCATGTGCCGAAAGAAAAGAGAAGTAAGTTGGATGCTACTGGGAAGAAAGGAATGTTTGTGGGCTATAGTGAGACTTCTAAGGCATATAGAGTCTATGTACCTGGTCAAAGGGAAGTAGAGACAAGCCATGATGTCACTTTTGACGAAGATGCTTCCCTGAAGAAAGTAGTAGATCTTCCTAGATCTGAAGAAAATCATGAAGAAAGGCCTGGAAATCAAGAAGAACCGCAGGATGAGACAATGCCTGATATTGAAAGACCAATGGACCCTATTGATCCATCTCCTTCACTGGGAAAGAGACCATCATGGCTCATGGACACCCTCGAAGATGCTGAGGGTCATGCTGCCCCAAGGGGGACATTTCGAGAAAGCAAGAAGCCGTGTAGATACCAAGGGTATCTAGCTGCCATGAGTACTATTGTACAATCTGAACCTGGATCTTTTGAGGAAGCCGTAAAGCATCAAGTTTGGAAGGATGCTATGCACGAAGAATATGAGTCCATACTGAAGAATGATGTCTGGGATGTGGTCCCGAGACCTAAGGACAAATCTGTTGTCACCGCGAAATGGCTCTACAAGATCAAACATGGATCTGATGGGAGTGCTGAAAAGTTCAAGGCAAGGTTTGTTGCCCGTGGCTTCTCTCAAAAGGAAGGAATTGACTATGATGACATATTTGCACCCGTGGCACGATATACCACCATTCGATCAATCATAGCCCTTGCTGCTACGCAAGGATGGAGTCTTCATCAGATGGATGTCAAGACCGCTTTTCTGCATGGTGCAATAAAGGAAGAGGTGTATGTAGAACAACCTTTGGGATTTGAAGTTCATGATCGAGACACTCATGTCTGCAGGTTGAAGAAAGCCCTCAATGGGTTAAAGCAAACACCTAGAGCTTGGTACGAGAGGATGGATAGTTACTTGATGAAGCTGGGCTTCACTCGAAGTAATGCTGATCCGAACCTTTACTTCAAGGTTGTGCAGGGGAAGCCTCTCATTCTAGTGCTGTATGTGGACGACCTCTTCCTGACAGGTGCTGACCCTCTCATTCATCAATGTAAGAGGGAGCTCGCTGCTGAGTTCGAGATGAAGGACCTAGGATTGATGCACTACTTCCTAGGCCTGGAGGTCTGGCAGAGACCTGGAAAGATTTTCCTTTCTCAAGGAAAATACATTGTGAAGCTTCTGAAAAGATTTGGTATGGTGGACTGTAAGTCCGTGTCGACACCGATGGAACTCAACTTTAAGAAGTTGAGTGGCAGCGCTGCTGGGCCTATCTTGGCCAATCCTACCGAGTATCGTCAACTCATAGGAGCTTTGATGTTCTTAGTGAACACCCGTCCGGACATATGTTTTGCAGTGAACACTTTGAGTCAACAGATGGTTGAGCCTCATCATTTTCACTGGGTTGGTGCCAAGAATCTTTGGAGATATCTTCGGGGCACGATAAACCATGGGCTGAGATACACTGCCGGGAGTGTGATACTCCGTGGATATACTGATGCTGATTGGGCTGGCAGTGTGGTGGATCGTAAGAGCACATCGGGATGCTGCTTCAATCTTGGTTCTGCTTCGATCTCAGCGGAGAGCAAAAAGGCAGCTCGTGGCTTTGAGCACTGCCGGGAGGTCACGAATACATGTCGCTAGTATGGCCCTGGCCTGTTGTGAAGCAGTTTGGTTGCGTAAGCTCTTTAGTGAGCCGTTTGGACATGTGCTAGATACCACTGTGATACTCTGTGATAACCAGAGTGGGATTCGTATGACTGAGAATCCTGTGTTCCACGACCGATCCAAGCATATTGATATCAGGTACCACTTTATCCGGGATATGGTACAGCGAGGCGCCGTAAGGCTCGATCATATAGGAACTGATGAGCAGGTCGCGGATATTCTCACCAAGCCCCTGGGGAAGGTCAAGTTCCTAACCTTCCGTGAGAGTCTTGGTGTCGTGGAAAGACCCTATGATGTGGGTCCTGTTGGACGATGAGCTCTGGGAGCTCCGGGGGGCTTTGGGGATAGCTTCTCGGAGCTATAAGCATTCATAATTCTTCTGCCCCACCTTTGTGATTATTGAGCTGGTTCGCCTCTCATTTATCTGTGCCCCGTATGCATCCTACCCATTGAGTTCAGGGCTCATGGGAAGTACCTCTCATTTGGCCAATGAGGTGGGAAAAGCTAGAGACTATTAGCAAAGACAGATGGACGCATCAGAGATTGCCGTACTCTCTATCTAGGATGGCACGGTCCAACCACTTGATCTGGGATCAAGTTTAGTGAGGTCTGGGACCTCTGCCTGACTTCGGGTCAGATGAACCAACCTTGGGTTGGTTGGATACTCTTCATGAGTTTGATAGAGGTTTTGAACCTCTGGACTGATTATGTCAGTCGGGGGATGATGTCCTTGTGACTGACCCACTTCTGTTCTTAAATAAAGAGGCCAGCAAAGCAAGTTACGGCGGGATGACGCACGATGTTTGATTGCACTGATGGATGGAGTTCTCCCTAGTTGAGAGGGAGTGTTAAATTTGGACAACTAGGTCCAAACTCCATGTTATGATGCTCAGATTAAGAGGCTAATATGTTTGTTGGATTCCTTTTTCGGAGAGGTGTAAAATCCATATATAATATGTCTTAATCCGATGAGCAGAACATTTATTTTGAATTTATTATTCATAATAAATTATATGTGCAGGTCGGCCTTAAGGTTTCACACCCCCAGCAGATGTGTCACACACCCCAATGATGGATATAAATACAGGCAAAGTTGGAGAGCATTTCATAACAACACAACACATCTTCTTCTCTCATCCGAGATAGTACGAGCTCCTTGGAGGACGAGTTCAGCCCACACGTGTGAAGGAGAAGAAGGACGAATTTCTGTACGGTTGAGCTGAAGGACGAGTTGCTGCAGCTAGGGTTTTGCAGAAGGTTTGACCAGCGTTGACTTTGGTCAACGCATGGTCCAATTGGGCTGAAATTTGGTGAGAAGTTCGATTTTGGAAGGCCGTACTGTTTGGCACACAAATCGAGGTCAAAGGGTTGACCAATCTGCTGCTGCGTTGACTTTTAGCTTGCTGCACTGCGTTGACTTTTTCAGGACATCGTTGACTTTTTTGGAGTTGACTTGGGTTGACTCGTTTGCTGATTGGAGGACTGTTGTGACACATTCTGGGTTGGCTGACCAAGGAGACTTTGCTGGTTGAAGCATCCTGTTGATCGCCGTAACGCACCACCACATTTTTCCTGTTTCCGATTTGTCTTCTATAAGATCCACTTATATGTCTTCTATTTACTCTTACTTAACTACCAGGAAGGATTGTCGTGAGAAAAGTAAAATTGTAAAGTTGCTCCAAGCACAGAACATCTATTAAAATTTACAAAACCCTTTTTGGGAGTTTTGGAGTCCGCAGGGGGAAATGAGTAGCACCGGTTTTGAATGTATACTTGTATACAACAAAAAGATTTGCGCCTTCTCCTACGTAAACTTCGATAGACCCCGGTCACATAGCATGGCACGGGCAGCTTCCACAATGGTCCTGTTCTTTCGTTCAGCAACGCCATTTTGCTCAGGAGTATAGGCAGTAGTGGTCTCCCTCTTAATGCCAGCTTCTCTGCAAAAGTCCTTGAACTCATTTGACTCATATTCAGTGCCATTGTCGGTCCTTAAAATCTTTATCTTCTTCCCTGTCATATTTTCCACCAAGGCTTTAAAGGTACGAAACCACATGAAAGCCTCATCCTTTTTCTTCAAGAAGTATATCCAGGTTTTGCGGGAGAAGTCATCAGTGAATGTCATATAGTAAGACAATCTGCTGCTGCGTTGACTTTTAGCTTGCTGCCCTGCGTTGACTTTTTCAGGACAACGTTGACTTTTTTGGAGTTGACTTGGGTTGACTCGTTTGCTGATTGGAGGACTGTTGTGACACATTCTGGGTTGGCTGACCAAGGAGACTTTGCTGGTTGAAGCATCCTGTTGACCGCCGTAACACACCACCACATTTTTCCTGTTTCTGATTTGTCTTCTATAAGATCCACTTATATGTTCTATCTGCATTTTACTTAACTATTTGTATGATTGCTGTGAAAGAAGTAAAGTTGCTCCAAGCAGAGAACATCTACAAAAATTTACAATTACCTTCAACCATATGACATGACTTCACAACATCCAGTGCCAGCATATAAATATA
This sequence comes from Pinus albicaulis, assembly GCA_034641835.2. NCBI lineage: Eukaryota > Viridiplantae > Streptophyta > Pinopsida > Pinales > Pinaceae > Pinus > Pinus albicaulis. Next base: position 412,586,708 of record CM076569.1, on the reverse strand, counting down.
TATATATACTTCATACCTTTTTCCTTTGAGTCATCCTGTAGCAATTTCACTAGAATGAAGAGCTTCATTCCCGCTTCATCAATATGTCATCACATCCCAGAGTTCTGTAGCATAGAATTCTTGATGAAACCATTCTACTTTCTTTCTAATCAGTGAATTTATAGAGAACTCCATTAGAAAATGTTAGCACCTGTTTCCAAGACGACCCTTGATCTTGATGACTGCCTTCCATTAGTATTGTTATCAGTGAGGTTTTTCCATGAGCCGTTTCACCAAGAGCTATTGTCATGCTTCGATCATGATGCTATATACATTGCTTCCTATCATGCTATTTTACAACCAACAGAAATCACTTAAAGGAGAAGATGATCTCAATCATAGTAGAGCTCCCTCGCTTCTTCTTTCTTAGATTTCTTTGCATTAGGTTGTTCTCTTATATCTGAGACATGGGCTTCTTCCTTTTTCCTCTTTTCCTTTCTAGATTTAGGACAATCTCTTTTATAATGCCCAAGTTCATTACATCCAAAGCATCGTACTTTGTCCATATTCCTTTTTCTATTCTGAGGACCAAATTTTTCAAATCTTCCTTTCTTCCTGGATATGGCTGCAAAGGCTTGATTCGCTTCACCTGATCCTTTATCAGCTTTGGTTTTCAATCTTGTTTCCTCTATTTTACATAGAGACCATAAATCACATAATGGTGTGGCTTCTTTCTTCCCGTATAAACTTGAAGTGAAGTTACCCCATTTTTCTGGTAGAGCATTCAACACCACTGTAGTCATCTCAGTGTCAGACATTACTTCTCTCAGTTCCTGCAGTTGATCTCTTATTTCAGAAATCCACATGAAGTATGAAGCGATTCCTACTTCTCTTGACAATTTCATTTTGTATAGTTCTTGTCTCAGAGAGATTGCTTCTCTTGTAGTACTCACAGAGAATAGCTCCACCAATTTCTCGTATATTTCTTTTGCAGACTTTAGTTTTGATACATAGGGAATGAGAGAGTCCTTAATGGATTCTATGAGAATCCTTTGGGCTCTGATTTCTCCCTTCATGTACTTGGCATGAGCTGGAGCATCTTCTTTTGGTGGTTGAATTGTAGATCCTTCGATGTAGTCCATAACTTCGTCTTCAATTAAATTCAAATCTGTCTTCTTCTATGCACTAAAGTTTGATGACCCAACCAGCTTGTTGCTCTCTTTACAATAAGTCATCTTGACAGATTTAAGTAAGGTCATAGATACTTACTTGAGTAGAGTGGCTAGCAGCTTCCTTGATGATGAAGATGAAGTGATGAGCTTCTTCTAAGATTGAAATCTCCAATGTAGTTCAACGCAAACTTTTACTTTGATTCTTGCTTCCTTGAGTGTCTCCTTGCTAAGTAGCCCTTGTCTTTAGCACCTTAGCTCTGATACCATGTTGACAATTTGGAGGGCTGGTGATTAATTCAAATTTTCTTCTTGATAATTACTTGTGAGCTTACTAGAGTTACTTATGTTTTCTCTTCTTTAACTTATTTAGTCTTTCATCAAGTCGATTATCAAAATACACGAGACACAAAAATTAGGTTCCTAGAGCTAGGGCAAAACCTCTCCCTCTTGGAGAGGAAAACCCGTAAGGAATTCTTCTTATGAATCTTCAAATGACAAGTACCATAACCAAGACTCAGACCCTTGACCTAGGAATGTCTCCAAGACCTTATCAATGCTTCTTTGTATACTTCACAGCGCTGATCCTTCTCTCCTGCACCAACTTGCACTGACCTGCACCACCACTAGAGAACTCGGTCTCCAATTATTTCTTCTTTAGTTATCAACATACTTCTTCTTGTTTCATGTTCACTTGAGATGTATTGCTTTCCTTTTGTGTACTGAAGGTAGAGATTTACCTTCCTTTTATTCTCTGACTTTCACACTGATATCTTCATTCTTTTCAATCCTTAATCAGCACAATTACACTGAACTGAAGTCCGCACTAGGTTCAGACTTGGCCACTGGTTCCTTATACTGAGCCACCCTTATGCTTCAGAATGCCTTACAAAACAGATACACATCCTCTGCCTTAACTCGCATTAGACCCAGACCTTATTACACTGTTGCAGTCACAGATATGTCCATGATTCTGTGACCTTTTAACTTGCACTTATATTCTTCTTGATATCCGCAAGATCTTGAATCCACATTAACCACTGTTACTTCTTCAGAGAAATCTGCAATAACTACTGTTGCTTCTTCAGAGAGATCCACAATCTGTCCAGTGCAAATGAGCTGCAGGATCTGGGGTATATATAGTGCACTGTCTGGGTTTTCGGCCGACCCTACAAAAAACTTTTAGGCCAACATCTTTACTGTTATATAGGCTGACTTTATCACATCATTTCCAGCGTTGAATGAGGGCTGTCTTGAGGGCTGTTATGAGCCTTTCTTCCACAAGGTCTCGGAGTACATTCTTCAGACTAGACACTTCATATTCATGACTCTTAATTATACTTCTAAACAGAAGACAAACCCTAATAGACATCAAGAAGAAGTCTATAGACATATAATAAAATCTTGCTCATGAAACCCATGAAGCAAGTACAACAAAAGTACATTTTATTATCTTTGTCTTCTTTTCATAAATACATAATTACATAGTCAATATGAAGACCGATCCTAGTTACACTTTTCTTCAACACAGATGCCTGTATTGAGCAACCATTATGAGGTTTCTCACATTGCTATGTCTTGAATATTGTACAAGATTTTCATTATGTCATTCTAGCAACTAATGCGTCATTTAAATTTGAACTTCCTCTCTGACCTACTAATCATTTAATTTCATTTAAAAATACAGTGTGTCCAGATGCCTGTATTGAGCACAACCATTATGAGGTTTCTCACATTGTGAATTATGACCTTGTTAGTTTATTCTTTCGTCATTTTTAGAAAAGCACTACACAATCAATTAAAATTTAGCATTTACTACTACTGCCCACACTTTCTTGTCAAAGTAATTAAATGCACATTTAAGGTCAATTTTCAAGGTTAATACTCGAAAAAATAATCTTAGTTATTTCAAATGTTGCTTGTGGCTGTTATTACTTAATGCTATATTCTTTTGTTTCAACTTCCGAGCTCTATTTTTCATCACTTCCTATAAAATTACGATAAAAATGTACAATGCAGTCTGAATTTTTATTCTTAACCAATTTCCTTGACATAATCTATTTGCTAAAAGTGGACAATATCTTTAAAGTATTGTGTGCGTGTGCAGAGTTAAATCCTGAACCAGATGGAGGTTAGCTGTGCTTACATTGTATCCATTTCATTTCTTTCAAATTTCTTCGTCATTAATAATGTTAAATTTTATACATACATTGTAAGGTAAATAGTTTTCTTTTTGAATTTCAGAGCTAGAGGGGGAAGGTGATTGGATATTCAGTGCAGAGGATATGATGAATGCAAATTTAGGTGCAGGTAGGTCTTATCATGTTTCTGAGTCAATTTGATTTCGAATATTTTTGTCAACTTGATTGACCTGGTTACTGTCATCTCTGTCCAAACTCGCCAGTAAATGGCATGTTAGTGCAAGATGGTGTAGGTGATTGGGAATACGAGGAGGAGGAGTTGGTTAATCATATTGGTCATTCGAACGGCTTGGATCATAACCTTCATGAAAATATTTTGGAGGTTTGTATTAATTATCATGTATTTCAATGTTCAAAGGGTCTTTGGCTTAAACATGAATATATTTTAGAGGTTTGTATGGATTGTCATTTATTTTAATGTTCAAAAGGTCTTTGGCTTATTCCATAAACATTTATCGTTTATTAATGAAGTTTTGATTTTCAAAGGCAGCATTGGATTTCGAGTTCTTTTTTAGGCTTGTGATATTGTGTTTGCTATGGATCTTGGTTTTTCTAGCTTTAAATTGCTGGTTGATGTTTTGAAGATGCCACATTATCAGTAATTAAACAAGAATTAGTTTTCAAATGCAGCATTGTATTTTGATTTCAGATAAGCTTGGATTAATGCTTTTACCATTGATATTGATCTTGATTCACCCAGCTTCAAATTGATGATGCACGTTTTGAGGATGCATTGGAGCCAGAAGATGAAGTACAAAGATCCAGGACTTAAAACCGAGAGGTATCTAACATGAGAATCAGATAAGCTTTAAACACACCAAGGATGTTTTTGCAGTACAGGGAAGGCTTCATTTGTTCCTCAATACGGCAGTTCCAAAAAATGTTAACTAATCTGTAATTATATGTGGTCTGTAATGACCTGTCCTGTTACATATGCAGGTCGTATTTGTGCATATTGAACTTATAGGACGTTAATGCTGGAAAGGTGTTTTTACTTTTCTACTGTGTGTGCATAACTGTTAAGCTTAAATGCTATGTTTACTTACAAATGGCCTGGCCAGGATGGTTAGCCATAATGAATGTGATTACCCCTATTTTTTGGGTTTATAACTAGTTAGTTAATCCATTCTGACTAACTTTGCAAGCGGCATACAGTTATGCAGTTATCGTTGTGCCTCCTAGAAATAGGAGATTCTGATTGTGATTTTATTATATGCTTGACAGTTTTACTCCAAATATAACGGAAGACTTCATAGTTTATTTATTGACTTTTCTTTGCTATTTTTGGTTTGCATTTGCAACATTAGTTTATATCCCAGTTCTTGACAATTTTGTTTTAATTCACTGTCATAGAATATTTTAAACAAGGTTTGCTCTAAATTCCGACACGGGGAAACCATCTGAAGAGATCATTTACAAATCAAAGTTTCAGACCAATTAATGTGGTGTACATCTGGATATATATTTCACCATAACCCTGATCGCAAAAGTCTTAAATCTGAAAGGAAGGTTGTTCATTTCTTGAAACATTTTCCATGAAAGCTCAATTGTAAAATGAGCAAGGATACCAGATTTGGAATTATGATCACTACATCTTCAGTTTGGAACCTATCATTCAATGCTTTATTTTGGAAATCGCACTTTGTGTTTATATAAAATCGAAACATGCAATGCTTTCTATTGTTGTGGTTATGATGGCAGAAGATTTTTACGGACAATCATATAAGTTTTTCTGGGGTTCCTGTGCGTTTTGTTACCAAGCACAATGCTCTGGTTTTCCAAGGACATGGCTTAATTCTTTTGGTTTCAAACATCGAGTAGTTTTGTTATGCTTTGATATTAATCAGTTTTCGGATTCAAGTAAATTTGCAAAGGGTAGAAGCCTGCAAATTTTTTACTGGGGTCCCTGCGTGCTTTTTTTATTTAGCACAATGCTCTGCTTTTCTGAGGACATGGCTTGGTTTCAAACATCGAGTAGTTTTGTTATGCTTTGATATTAATCAGTTTTCGGATTCAAGTAAATTCGCAAAGGGTAGAAGCCTGCAAATTTTTTACTGGGGTCCCTGCGTGCTTTGTTTATTTAGCACAATGCTCTGCTTTTCTGAGGACATGGCTTAATTTGTTTGGTTTCAAACATGTAGGAGTTTTTGTTATACTCTTGATATTCATCAATTTTGAGATGCAACTAAATTTGCAAAGGGTAGCAGAATGCAAAATTTTGGACATTCTTTGAATTATTTTTTGGACTTTTCTTGATTCTCGTGCCGAAGAACTAATCCCAGTGCACTTAAATTTTGGCAGTTTAGAGGTGTGTCAATATGCTGTAATTTTGCACCTTTTAATGACTTTATTTTATTTTATTTTATTTTATTTTTCTTGATTTTCGTGCCGAAGAACTAATCGCACTGCACTTAAATTTTGGCAGTTTAGGCGTGTCAATATGCAGTAATTTTCTAAACGGGACATGTTTTCAATTTGAGATGATGAGCTTTATTCCTCGAATTTGAGAATGTCATCTAGGCTGTATCAATTTGGATTTTAGTAGTGACTGAACATAGAAGTTAGTGACTGACTGTAGCTTAGTTTGTGACTGAACATAGATTAGTTTGGTTAGTTTAAATAGTTAAATGTAAATAAAAATAAATTAAAGTAAAAATATTAAATTCAAGTTAGTGTTAAAGTTTAGTATCAAGTTAATTTAGATTCTACTGATTCGTAAATTGAGGTATTTGGTTATTTGTAGTTCAACATTGTCTCGAATCCTACTCAACAACAATAATGATTTAGAATCCTATCCAAAAACAACAATGATTTAGTATCGTGTTCGAAAGTCAAATTTGCATATATAAACAAATTGATTACAAAAAAACTAATATTTTTTAAAAGATATATTACAATGTCCTGAAAAAAAATAAAAATAAAAATAAGTAAAAATGCACACCCATTCAATAGAAATTAAAGTTTTTACATAAGATATATCTCTAATTTAAATATGGGAGAGAAAATGAAATTATATATATATTCACAATACCTATTTGAAATAAAAAAAAAAGTAAAAATGGGAGAGAAAATGAAATTATATATATATTCACAATACCTATTTGAAATAAGAAAAAGTAAAAATGCACACCCATTCAGTAGAAATTAAAGTTTTTACATAAGATATATCTCTAATTTAAATATGGGAGAGAAAATGAAATTATATATATATTCACAATACCTATTTGAAATAAAAAAAAAGTAAAAATGCACACCCATTCAACAGAAAGTAAAGATTTTACATAAGATATATCTCTAATTTAAATATGGGGGAGAAAATAAAATTATATATATATATATATATATATATATATATATATATATATATATATATATTCACAATACCTATTTGGAACTACTGAAATTCTAATTAACGACCTTCTTATTAATAATATTAAAAAGCTACATAGTCTTAAAAAAAATGGAAATAGTAGTATAATCGATCTTATTTGAAATTACTGAAATTCTAATTCAACTACCTTCATATTAATAATATTAAAAATCTTAGTCGTAATAAAAAAATATGAAAATAGTAGTATAATCCATTTGAAAAAGACATGTTAGAAAAATAAAAATCACACCAATTTTTTGTTTTTTTGTTTATTTTATGATCAATAGGCTTAACATGGTCAAGTTAATAATAGGCTTAACATGGTCAAGTTAATAGGCTTAATTCTTTGGGTTTGAACCCATCTTGATTTTTATATTCGTAACTCAAGCTCCAAAACCCTATTAATTCTTTGGGTTCGAACCCATCTTGATTTTTATATTCGTAACTCAAGCTCCAAAACCTTTGTCATATGTGTTCTGAAATTTATATACATGCAGTGCCACTGTAATATTGTGTTAATATTACCTTAGGGTTTGTGATCATAATTACCAGGACTTTGTTGAGCCCTTACTCGATTGCCGGATAGAAAACCCTTTGCTTGAAAGGTGTGTAAGGCCATTTTCAGAAAGTTACATTACATATGTCGGTATTAATGATTCCTTGTAAGCTCATGCGTTCCTCGTAAGCTCATGCGTTTTGCTTTTTATCTGATTTGTGCTCAAATTGAGATTAATTGTTGTTTGAAGTTTAAGACATGGTCCAAGGAAAATTTTAAGGATGGACGTTTATCTTAAAGTTTAAAAACTTGGCGAATCTTAGTAGAGTCCCCAATATGTGAATTGTAAAATTTTTGATGTTATTTTTGTAAAAATATTTAGTTTTGTAACCATTTTATATTAGTATATATAAATTTTTGGCGATTTTTAGAGTAAAATATTTTTATACTATAAAATTTGACAAATCAATTTTAAAAAAAATGGGAATTGGCGAATCTTTTTTTGGAAAAAGCATGGAAAATTAACCCACTTGTGAATATTAGCACTTAAAATTTTTCCATGACGTGGTCTTTCTATCTGCTATGTGAGGAATTAATAGAAAAAATCAGTGAGTGGTTTGCTTTTTATCTGATCTGTGCTCAGGTTGAGATTAATTGTTGTTTGAAGTTTAAGACATGGTCTTTCTATCTGCGTTGTTTTTTATCTGATCTGTGCTCAGGTTGAGATTAATTGGTCTTTGAAGTTTAAGACATGGTCTTTCTATTTGCAATGTGAGGAATTAATAAAAAAAATCAGTGAGCGGGTTGTCATGATGTGGCATAACAATCACTTCCAAAGAAAGAGATGAAAAAATAAGTGAGCGGGATCTCAGTTTGGGATGTCATGCATAACCATCATTTTCAAGAAATGAGATTAATTTAATGTTGGTTTATTTTATTTATTTATTTTTATTATTCCTTAATTTAAATTTAAAAATGATTTATTTAATGATATGAAATTGATATATAAAACTTAATAAAATTATAATAAAAATATTAAAATAAATAATAATTAAGATATTTTGATATATATTTTAAATCTATCAAGGGTATATTAATATATTTAAAAGAATTTAGAATATAATATTTATATATTAGTATATTTAAAATAATTAAAAATAAAAATTACAATTTCAAACTTTATTTTTTTTCTTTTCTACTCTAGTGAAATTTTGATATAAATTTATCATCTTAAAATATTCAACGTTTCTCAAACATACTGTGAAGAATAAATTAATATTATGCTTCATAAATAAATATTATTTAATATGTTAATTGCCATCGCAGCATTGATGAGGAGAAATTATAGGGTAGCCATTTGCTCGTTTAGGTGTTGCTCGCTGAGCCATAGTGGTGGATATTTATTTGAGTGAGAATGTGACTGCCCAGTTAATGGAATGTGAATTTGTAGGGGTTTGTGGTGCAAAGAAACAACCTATATTACACCTTGTAGTTACTTAGCTTTGTTTACCATAAGTATACCTAATTACTCTTAGAAGTATTGTCCTAATTAATGAAGATGAGTGTGACAAGAAGTAGTACACATTGAATACTGTGATTTTGATAGGCATACAGGGGATAGAAAGGTTGACACGTGTAGAGTAGTGAAAGCATATGATATTAGTAATTGTCAATGTAGGTGAGACTAATGTACTCATAAGCAAATATGATTAGACATGATTGTCTTATTGTATTAGGCATTAATATTCACCTGTTATCATCATACTCCAATTTACGAGGCATTGGCTTATAAGATTTTTAAAATTATAGCCAATAGTATTACCAATAAATAATAAAAAAATTTGCAATAAATAAAAAAATAAATCTTAGAGTTCCACTTTATCAAATTGAAAATTATTTGGTAAATTTGACCAAAGTAATAGATGGTCAACATTATAACTAATGCATAATACTTGCAACGACAAGCATAATAAGATAAGTTGAGAAAATTAAAGACACAACTTGGACTTGTGAAACCCAAGAACGTTGAGAGAGTTAAAGACAACTTGGACTTGTCAAACCCAAGAACAAAGAGTCAATCTAAGTTGTCTGGGGCTTACGTTGCTATGTTTCGTTCAAGTCTTGACAAAAGTTGAAATGATCAAAAGTCACATGTTTTGAAATCAACAAATTCGAAGTCACATGTGAACTCAACAAACCTAGAAGATAACTTATACAACTCAACAAAATTCAACTGAAATCTTGATAATATCTCGGTAATAATATTAGATATACAAAATGATAAAGTCTAGTTTGGTTGGTTAAAGTGTGGTATACAATTTTTTTTGGGATTGTTTCTTGTTAAGATATTTCAGTGAATATTATTAATTCCCATGGAACAATGGGAAAGATATGATAGCTAGAAATTACAAGGCATGATTTTCTAAGTCAATTTTCAAAAAATTATCATATAAGAAAATGTTTTATGATTTTTTAACTCAAATTTTGAAAATTTATCATATAAGAAAAATGTTTTTAACTCCTAGGACTTGGTGTCTTAGTATTCTTCGCAGTAATCGATTCGATCGTACAAAAACACCCAATTCATTGGGATCTTTGTATCGGTTCGGATCGAAGAAAAAAGTGTAGATAGAAAGATCGAAATTTGCTAGACAATATCTGAGGCAATATAAATCCCAATATCTGTCAGTCCAAACTCACATTTGGACATCTTCGCATATAGTTGCTGCTCCTCTAGTATGTGCAACACTTCCTCCAGGTGTTGGAGGTGTTCCTCCCATGTCCGAATGTAAATGAGGATATTGCCAAGGAAAACTAAGACAAAACGTCTTAGCTGTCCACGGAACACGTGGTTCATACAAGACTCAAAGGTAGCCGGAGCATTGGTTAGCCTAAACGACATCACCAAAAACTCAAAATGACCATAATGACAACGAAAAACAGTCTTTGGGACATCCTCCTCCCTCATGCATATTTGGTGGTACCTCGAATGCAGATCTATCTTAGAGAAGTATTTAGCTTCTCTAAGTTCGTGCATCAGCTCATCTATGCGTGGGATAGGATACCTGTTCTCCAGAGTCTTCTTATTAAGGGCCCGATAGTCTATGCACATATGCAACATCCCATCCTTCTTCTTCACTAGCACCCTTGAAGAAGCAAATGGAATCGAGTTGGCGCTGATGTGTCCCAAATTCCAATCTCAACAGCTATTGAATGGTCCGCTCTATCTCGTCCTTATAGGCCTTTGGATGCCCATAAGGTGTAGTGATGACTGCGTTCACCCCATCCTCCAGCTCAATAGTGTGCTCGAATCCACAGTCTGGTGGTCTCCCAGGCGGAACATCTCCAAAAACCCCCTGATGCTGCTCCAACAATGCTAGTATATTCGAGTGCAGAGCCTTGGCCTGTGACCAAGTCTTTGAAATGCGTAACTCAACTGCAAATTCCACATCTCCATGTTGCAGATCAGCCTTCACCCTGTGAGCTGAAATTGTTCGAGGTGGGTAAGAGTGTACCCCCCTCAATAACAATGGCCTCTCGTGAGGCCCCTTGAACTCCATCTCCAGCTGCTTCCAATTAGTGGTTCCCCAGTGTGTACAACCACTGAACTCCCAAGACCACATTGGTATCTGGGATATCAACCACAAAGAAATGATCAGTGAGTGAGTAGTTCCCCATCTGCAAAGTCAATCCAGGGACATGTCTCATACACTCATGGTCCGGGCTCTTGGTATCAAAACTGAAAACCCCTCAAACGTGGCTGTCTGGATGCCCCTACGCTCCACCATCTAGGAATCAAGAAAATTGTGGATTGCTCCACTGTAAACTAGAGCTGATACACACTGCCCCTGAATGGTCCCCATGACCCTGTGTGTCAGGTACTTTGCCACACCTCAAAGTGAAGCAAGAACTGCTCCTGTTGGGGCAAACGATCCTCCTCCATGTGGGGGTGGTCGTGGTCCTGCTCCTGATGGGCCTCCCTCATCCCATGGTTCCCCCACTATCTCAGTCTCCTCCTCCTCTGGCTAACTATTTGAAAACACCTCAATGAAATGGGCCTTGCCCTTTGTGCACTTGTGCCCTGGTGCCCAAGGCTCCTGGCACGTGAAACATAATCTCCTCCTCCTGAGGTCCCTCCGTGTCTCATCATCCAACTGATCACACCCTCCATCTCTCTGTGGTGGCCTCGTATCTCTATTCCCCTTTGGGTCTTGTGGGAACGAAAGCCCGATTCTTGGGCACTGTGTCAATCATATCCCGATCTTTAGAGATGGAATCTTGTAGCGATGTGGGCATATAGGTCCTCACCCATCCACGCAGTGGTTCAACAAGCCTCTCCACAAACAACATGATAAACCGACTCTCGAAAATATTTGTCACCATGATTGCAGCCTCTAAAACTCGGTGATAAATGCCTCTGCGCTACTTGTCTATCTCAAGTGGGCTAGCTCCCTGAAGTGCAACTCTGGGTCCTTCCTTTTGAACCTCTCCAATAACCTCCAGGTGAACTCTGTGTATGATGTGATGTTGATGTGCCCCAACGTGATCAGACCATGGTACTGCCACTCTTGGGCATCCCCTTCCAAGTGAAGGATGGAAAATCGAATGGCATCTGCTTCCCTCATGGGGTTTAGGTGAAAATAGGTGTCCAACTTATGTATCCTTGCTATGGCTGAACTCTTTGGTCCCCCATCAAATTTTGGAAGTATGACTTTCCTTGCTAATCTTTGCACATCTTGGCTAGAAGATCCTCCTCTGAAATGGTTCCCGCCCCCCGTGGTACGCCTTTCCTTTAGGTGAATATACTCACCAAAGGACATCACCCGCCTAATTTGGGCATCCAACCCCTCGTACTCATCTATACTAGATGCAATCGAATGAGCCAAATCTGCAACTGGGTTTGAATCCCTCTCTGGTTCCGGTTCATCTACAAAATGTGGCATGAAGGGTCTGCTGGCTTACCCACGCTGAGGAGTGTGTGGGAGCTGGTAAGTACGGGTGTCTCCTGCTCTGGAACCCCCAAAACCACGAGGTTCTGTTGCTCCATTTGGCCTTCCACCCACCTGCAACCCTATCACCTGCTGAATCATATCCATCATGATCTGCCCCTGTCTCATCATCTGCTGATTTGCACTTAGCGACTCCTCCAAAATATGGTCCTGGCCCCTTGGCCTAGGCTGCTCATCTTCATCACGTTGGTCCATTACTTCCCTCCTGGTTTCGATATCAGTGTCTGAAAAAGGGTCTGGGTTATAATCTCTCCCACGACCTCTACTTCTACCTCTGCCTCTACCATGACCGAGTCTCTGGAAAACTAGTCCTTGGTATCTTGGTGGGCATCACCTGCTCTTGTTCCCCACCCTGGCCAAGAACATGCTCTGATACCACTGTAATATTCCTAATGGAAAATTAACAATGAGAATAGAAAACATGAAAATATAGCAACGCATAAATTTTTCAGAAATTAACACATGAACCAAAAAATATGCACCAACTACATAAACTGGCCAAATTTTATTATATGATAATGTTGTGGTACAAATAGTTGGAGAAAATTCACCTAGGATTGCACATGACAAGCTACAAGCACCGGGTGATGAGTACAAGCAAAATCAATAGCTCCAATAGCAAGCTCCTCTAGAAAACTGCACTGCTGCTCAAAGACTACACTTCTGCCTAACTTCGGCCTCTGATTTACCCACAAAAAACTGCCCAAAATATTCTAGGAATGTGGGAAGGTGATCCTTGTCCAAAACCTAGAAAAACCCAGAAAGGGTTTTCCTCTAATTCCAACCTTCAAAATCTGACCCTTTGTAGCTTGGCCCTCCTCCAAATTCTATTTTAGCTGCTGCTATCAATCACCGTCCTTAAAAATCCCAACAAACCTCCTCAAATGAACCTCCAATCAATCTCCCAACACCTCAGCTCCAAAATCCCTCCAAGGCAGTGCCCACAAAAGAGCCTCCTCTAATGACTGTGCAGTCTAGGGAAGTGCTTACAGAGTCTCTGTGTATACTAGCCGAGAATTGCATGAAGACTGCTCCTGTATGGCTGCTACTACTGCTACACTCCAGAAATGGGTCCATAATCACTCTTGTAGCTCCTCCGATGAAGGGAAAGCTATCTTGGCTAAGGCCCATGGAGGGGTCGCGAGTGGCCACTACGCAGGAAATGCCACTGCGCAGAAGGTGCTGAGAGCAGGGTTGTGGTGGCCCACATTGCATAACGATGCACATGCATACTGCCGAGCCTGTGATACATGCGAAAGAACCGGGAAACCTTCTTGCAGAGATGAAATTCCCCTGTAACCGCAGATGGCTTTGCAGACGTTCGAAAAATGGGCCATAGACTTTGTAGGGCCCATCAATTCCCCGTGAAAGAAGACTGACGCACGTTACATCATTACTGCCACTGATTCTGTAACCATATGGACAAAAGCAAAGGTTGCGAAGGATTTTACTGCAGATACCGCTGCACACTTCATCTTTGAGGATATTTTGACCAGGTTTGGCTGCCCAAAGATCTTAATGAGCGATGGAGGTACGCATTTTGTTAATGAAACTATTGAAGCTTTGATAGAAGAATTTCAGATCCACCATGCGAAAAGTACCCCATATCACCCATAAGCTAATGGCATAGTAGAGGCTTTCAATTTTTTTTGGAGAATGTGCTAACTAAGGTTTGTAGTGCCGATCGAAGTGATTGAGATGTGCACATCCCTTCAGTGCTATGGGCCTATAGGACTACATGCAAGAAATTGACCGGTAAAACTCCTTTCTGGATGGTCTATGGAAAGGAGGCCATCATGCCCATGGAATATATTGTCCCCAACGTACGCATTGCAGCGTTTACAAATATGGTGGAACCTGACATCATAGAGGAATGCTTAGCGCAGCTGGTTGCCATGGAAGAGGATCGGTTCATTGCTAACTTTCATCAACAGGTACAAAAGGCACGAGAAAAAACTTGGCATGATCGACACATCCGACAGAAGGTGTTTAAGGAATAAGAGTTGGTTTTGCTTTATGATAGCCAATTTGCGCGCCATCCAGGAAGTTCTGCAAGAATTGGTTGGGTACATATATAGTAAAAAATATTACAGATGGAGGTGTGGTACGGTTGGCTCGCTACGCAGGGACTACCTGCTTGGATACGTTAATGGAAATCGTCTGAAAACTTACAGGGAAAACTTGACGCCTACCAAATGACTATATGGCCGGAGTATTTGTATTAGGAGTGCTACACACACTAGGAAGGGAAGGTGAAGGCAGGTGCGACAGGCGCGTAGGTAAGAAGACGCGGAAAGGTGCCACAGAGGCACAGGGTAGTGCACAGCCAGAAAAACTAGCCGTTGGAATAGTAAAACTAGGTGGAAAAACAATTTTACCGTTGGATGGAGCGAGTATGTGGCAATTAATGCAACGATCTTGGAGGATTTTTTTACCGTTTCCTCGATGGTAAGTCGCATTTAAGGCTTATCCGACCATTTTTACCCATGGTGGCCTATAACAGGAGGGGCACACACCATAATTGGTTCCTTTTCTCTCTGAAGATCTCATGCCCTGTATTGTGCTGTGAATTTTGTAACTACGCCATCTGTATGTCTGGGTGAGCTACCCAGTCTGATAGCAGCAACCCCGAATTTATATTCCGAGCAAGGATGACTTCTTCTAACCCCGTCGAGTCGTCGCCCATTATGGCCTCTGTTGAGACTGGATCCGAATATGTGTTCGAAGTATCGCCTGATGTCGAAGAGGTCGTGTCCACGCTAGCCAAAGGAAAGGGAAAGGGGAAGGAAAAATGCAAGGAACGAGGAAAGGAGAAGGGGAAGGGTAAAGCCACAAAGTGGTCTTCGATGAAACCACACACCTCCCCGAGGTTTGTGCTTTCCCCTCGGCAAGTGCCTCAGGCGCGCTCGCCCAATCCCTCGAAGCACCCTATGATATCCCAGGAAGAAGCTCTCCTAGTGGCTCCGCTCTCGTGGCTACGAGCATATGTTAAGCCAAGAAAGCCAACGGTGCACACCCCCAAGAATGTAGACATTGTCCGTGAATATCTCCAAATTCCGTTGGTCCTGCAAGAGGTCCCTTTCATTAGGGACATGTTTGGTAGCCTCCCATCCATTAAATTTGATGATCTTGACTTAGCGAATGAAGGTGCTTTCCCAGATCTGGCCCCCGAATTGTATCTCAAATGAGTGTTGTATGACATTGTAACAACGGTGGAACCAATGCCGTGGCCACCCGGGTTGCAGGCCTCTGACATCCTGAATTTGCTGTGCATCCCCCACTTTGGGCGATATGCTATCACCAGCTTGGTCATGCGCCAGCTGCTTGTGCTAATCCATGATGGATGCTTGTGGATCCAAAGTCGCATCGCAATTGACGCTGCACTGATTCATAGGATCACCGGCCTGCCCATGAAGGGGCCCCATCCCATGAAGGGATTTGGAAAGAAATATGAGCAGAAGGTGGCAGATGAAGTTCGTGAAAAATACAAGGTGGACCGTGACAAGCGAGGATTCCTAGTAGAGACCATCGCTTACCCAGGAGTACGCATGGGCACTCTGCTGCTCGTTTGTAAGATGATGCGCAGGTGTAGGGCATCAATTGTCCCGGCCTATGTTATTCAGTTAGAGGGACGGTGCGACAAGGGGGTCTACTACAACTGGTCGCAGTACCTCTATGATGAGTTTTTAGACAACGTGCATGAAGCACAGGACTAGGGAAAGTCCTTCCGCTACTCCTGGTTATTGTTGTTGATTGCCTTGATCGCGTGGGAGACGCTTGATGATGCGGTACTTCTTGAGCTCGAACCTGATGTCTGTGAAGCCACATGCTACGCGAACCTGTGGGACTCCAAGGATTCGCAACGCATTGGGGAGAACAAGGTGTTCTGGGTGCTATTCGATCGTGCACTGACATCAACAATACATTCTAGGCCGCGCTTGTTGCCTGCAGTGTACGAGAAGTACAAGCACATCATTGAATTTCATGTCACCATGCACAATGTGCAGATCAGGGCAAGAAAATATCTGGTGTGGTACAAACTCCCATATATGGTCACCGAGGCGAAGATCGACCAACTCATCACAACATGGCCGCCTGCATGGAAACTTGGCCTCAAATCCTCTGCCCTGGTCACAAGGGGCACCTCTAGAAAAGATGTAGCGCCGAACGATACTATCCCACCGAGCACAACGAATAAGATTGAGGTGCGCTCCACTAAGAAAGCGACTACCAAGGAAACCCCCAAGGATGGCACCAAGGGGGCGGAGCGAGAGCCTCAGCAGGATGCAGAGATTGAAGGACTTGGTGGGGAGGGCACGAAGTCCCCACGCTGGACGAAGCGTACAATTGGCGAGCCTCCTAAAGGGCAGTGGAAGAAGCGCAAGGCTAACAAGATCGGAGGAGAAGTGGACGTTACAATGACAGAGGAAGATTTGGACAATATTGCAGATGCCGTTGCTACTGCCTTCGAGGATCGATGGGCTGCTCTGGAAGATCAACAGAAGGCCGTGATAGAGGCTTTGCTGTCTGGGTTGCAAGTGCTCCAGCTAAAAGCAGATACCCTTCAAGCGAGCATGAAATAGGCCAGGCCAATTCAGGCGAGCCTGCCAACCTCCACCATCATCACAACCGCTGAGAGCAGGATTTTCCCCTTCTCGGGTGCGGCAGTGACAATAGAACCACCATCCATATGCGAGAAAGTCGGCGCATGTTCCAAGTTCGGCCTAGACATTGCGAAAATAATGAGTGGGCAGCTACACGCTCTCCACTTGTTCATCTCTGAAGAACTCTATTACAAGGAAATGCGAGTGTAGCAACAACTAGGAGAGGCCGAGTAAACAATTGCCACTAAGACTGCCAAATTTTCCCAAGCGTAGGGAGCACAGCTCGCGACAGTAGCACAACAAGCAGAGGTAGAGCACTTGATCGACCGATTATGTGGAGACATGCCGGAAGTAATTCTTGCCTCTGTTGTGCCGCAGGCTAAGGTTGAGGGCTTGGTGGCTGCATGAAAAGCATCCAGGACAAAAGTACAGACTGTCAAAGTAGACTTGGAGCAACATATTGCTGCACTGCAAGCCACGCTGTAGCCAAAAACCCCTCCAGAGGTGCAAGCTGAGCGAGCTGCGTTGGTAAAGGAAGCAACAAGCAGTATTTCGGCACATATATCCAAGGGCTTAAATTTATTAGATACCGCTATGGGACTATGGTCCACGGTGCAACGCGATCCCCTCCTTCGACATTTCAACTAGGAGCTGCGCCAGAAAGAGCAGGATTTTGAGCAGATGGAAGCTACCATGCCCACCCTCATGGCAGCTCAGTACCTAGCACATGTTTTTGCTAGCCACGCTCTAAGAGACGAAATCGAGGAGCTCCGCCACAAGAAGAAGGTCGTTAGCGATCATCTGAAGCCATGGGCGGATGAAGCACTCAAGCTCTCGCAGGACTTAGACGCAACAGTCAAGCAACTGAACTAGACCTTGGATAGCATCACTGTGGCTACTTAAGGACCAAAAACCCAAAAGTTGGTCGAAATTGCGCAACATGCAACCGCGCAGAGTGAATGCGTCCTGACACCATTTTTAGCTGCCGTCGAGCGGCTCCAAGCCAAGATGAAGACCCCACTGCCGCTGTGACCCGGGATGAGTCACAAGATTGTGTTGTGGGCAAGTTGGAGCGGGTTCCCCTAACCACAATTTTGCTGCAATTTTGTAATAGTTTAGTCTAGTGCAGGGGCTTTGGGGCAGGTCAAAGCCCCTAATGAGCTGTAATGGGTCAAAGGGTAGACCAAGGGTCTGTAAACTATGGTTTGTGGACCATAAAGTAGCGCAGGCTAATATGTTATAAATAGATGAATAGATAGATTCTAGAAGCAAGTTTTGGTTAAGTCTGGATATGAATGTTGGATTTGTGATATCTGTTGTAAGGATTTGTCTGGGTAAGGGCTCCTGTTGGCTATGTGTGCGAAGACCCTAAGTCCTGCTGTGTGCGGACCCTGTTGGCTGTGTGCACGGGCTGGTAAAGGGTCTGTAAGTGGAACTGAGTATTAATGAATGAGAATACCTATTTTGCTGATATATGAGCATCTCTGTGTTATGTTATTGGCTGCGCTATATGTTTATTTATGAGATTATGTCTGTGTACTAAATAGCTTTAGTTAATTGATGCGCACGTGGATGCGATGATCTAGAAGGGAATGAATGCATAGATCTGGTTATGTTTTGTCGCCTTGCTTCTATTAACTTATTATCTGATAGTTTATGAACTTCACAAGAGTTATTCCGACAAGTATAGTGTTAAGGGTTTTTGGGTTAGGGCTTCTTCAGCGCAGGCCTGTTAGATCTGAAGGTACCCACTTTAATTAACTTTTTCTCTCTCAGGGTGCTTAAACCTGGTTCCAAAACCCTCCCATACTACTTCGTGTGAGACCTTGACCTACACAAGCATGCCATTTTCGAAAGGTCTAGTAGTACAGGGGTTTGTTGGTAAACCTTAAGTCTGAACCTGGGTCAAAACTCCTCAAGTCAACAATGGAGATTTTGAATTGATTATTAAACAGATCAAAGGAGAGTATGGTGTAAAACATCCTAGATTTAGAGCATATAGAAATGCTGTGCTTGATTTCTTACACACTTTTGTAGAATATGATCTTGCTGTGATACCCGAAATCAAAATGTCCTTGCTAATGGTCTGGATTTTTCAACCAGCACATGCAAAATGCCTCATCCCAACAAACAATATACAGTGGAGGTCAAACACCGTCTAGTTATACCAGACAACATGAGGTATTGACATGTATTTGGAAATGATAAACAAATAGAAAAATTTCTGCAGTCCAAATATGAGTATGAGGAAAATAACATAGACTTTGATGGTCAAGTAGAAAATCAGATAGTTGTGCATAATAATGTACAAGATCATTTTGATGAATTAGATGTAAATATTTCTATAGATGAAGTTGTACATAAACTAGAATTACATGAAATTGACCCATAAAAAGAAGAATTTGAAGTACTTCAGCTTAAATATAATATTTTTCCTAGAGGTCTAGTTCCATTAGAAGAACCGATTTAAATGATGTAGCAAAAAAGCCAAATATAGAGCCCACAAGGGCAGATGTAGAAGAATGTAATATAGGTAGTGAACAAAATCTTAAAATGATAAAACTCTCAAAATCATTGCCTATTGTCAGAAAACAAGAATACATAGCTTTATTCAAAGAGTTTGTTGATGTATTTTCTTGGAGCTATGAGGATCTTAAAGCATATGATACTAGTATCATACAACACAAAATCCCAGTCAAAGAAGATAATAAACCATTCAAGCAAAATCTTCATAGAATAAATCTCGTTCTGATGCCTTTGATTGAGAAAGAGGTAAAAAATATGTACAATGCTAAAATTATTTTCCCTCTCCGATAATCTAAATGGGCGTCTAATATAGTTCCTACTAGGAAGAAAATTGGAGAAATCCGATTATGTATTGATTTTAGAAATCTTAACAAGGTTTCCCCGAAAGACAACTACCCTTTGCCCAAAATGGACCATATATTACAAAAGGTAGTAGGTTCTAGTAGGATATCCTTGTTAGATGGTTTATCAAGTTATAACCAGGTCCTAGTACATCCCGATGATAAAGATAAAACCGTTTTTACTACTCCATGGGGGACCTTCATGTATGTGAAGATGCCCTTTGGGTTAATGAATGCTGGGGCTACATTTCAAAGAGAAATGGATGTTGCCTTTGCTGATGAAATTGGTCATTTTATATTAAAAAACTGATAAGGATCATTTGAGGCATCTAAGAAGAGTTTTTGAAAAGTGTAGAAGGTTTGGTATCTCATTAAATCCCAAGAAAACATTGTTTGGCCTTGAGGAAGGTAAGATTCTTGGTCATATTATTTCGAAGGATGGAATTAGGATTGATCATAGCAGGATTGAAGCAATATTAAAAAACAGTCACCCTAGAAATAACAAAGAGCTTCAGTCTTTTATTGGCAAAATTAATTTCCTAAGGAGATGCATTCCTAATCTTGCAGAACTTCTTAGAAATATAACAAATATGTTTAAAAAAGATTCAGAAATTAGATGGAGTATTGAGGCTAGATAGTCCTTTGATTTAGTTAAGCAGACATTAAAAAAATCACCAATGTTGATTAGTCCATATTTTACCAAAGATTTTATTATCTTTTCTTTTTCTTCTGAACACACTGTTGCAGTGGTTTTGTTGTAGAAAAATGAAGAAGGATTTGAACAGCCTATTGCATTTTTCAGTAAGGCTTTAGGAGATGCATATTTAAAATACAATATCATGGAAAAACAGGCCTTTGCATTGGTTAGAGCAATAAAATATTTTATAGTATATAAGTTTCATTCACATATTATTCCATATGTGCCTAATTCAGTTGTAAAAGATATTTTGACAAAGAATGGACTAGATGGAAAATGAGGAAAATTGATTACGGTCATCCTTGAATATGACTTAGAAATCAAGCCAACTTAATTGATCAAAGGACAAGGACTGACCAAACTAATGGTAGAGTCAAATTTCCATGTATTAGACATCAAATTTGTTGCTGCACTGGATGATCAAGAGGAACAAGCGACTCCACAGATCGATGAAGCATTTTGGTATGCATACTTGTTTGTTTTATTCAATTTAAATGCTCCTCCTAAACAAAGGCAAGATTTCTAAAATTAAAGGCAGTTAAATTTTGCATCATTGAAAATGTTTTATATTAGAAAGATGCTGGTGGCATTTTAATTAAGTGCTTGTTGAAGGATGATGTAGAGAAAATCATGCAGGAGTTCCATGAAGGTGATTGTGGTGGCCATCTCTATTGGAAAACCATTGCTAATAAAATCCTCTTTAAGGAAAATACCGCATTTTTTAAGGAAAAAGAAAACTCTTACCCCTACCATTAAAACCTATTTCAGTCGAGAGCCCTTTTTAGTAGTGGGGTCTGGATTTCATTGGTGAAATTCATCCTCCTTCCTTTGGCCAACATAAGTGGATTCTCACAACCACAAATTACTTTACTAAATGGATAGAGGCCACCCCTTCTAGATCTGCTACTGATGTTGTCATTATTAAATTTCTTGAGACCAATATCATTTCCAGATTTGGCTATCCTAGAAAAATTATTACTGATAATGCAACAACTTTCAAATCTAAGAAAATGATTGAATTCTGTAATAAATACCACATTAGTTTGGGACATTCAACAACTTACTACCCTCAAGGTAATGGGTTGGATGAATCCTCAAATAATATTCTGGTAAATATCATTAAGAAGTTTTTGGATAGACTTACTACAAACAAGTCAATTGGTATGTCCCCATACCAATTGTTCTATGGAATGGATGCTCTATTTCCATCATCTTTAGGAGTACCGGTCATGAAGATAATACAAGAATTACAGGTTGAGCCAAATGATATACAAATAAGAATCAATCAAACCATTCAATTGCAGCAGTCAAGGGAGGAGGTCTATAACAAAACTCAAATAATTCAGGAAACTGTCAAAAAAAATTTTGACAGAAGAACTAAAGCAGACGACTTCAATATTGGAGACAAAGTTCTAAGGTGGGATTCCAGGAGAGAAGACAAAAGTAAACATGGTAAATTTGATAACCTTTGGAAAGGGCCATGTATTATTTAGGCTTTCAGGGGAAACAATGCATTCTTCCTCAAGGAACTAGATGGAGCAGAGTTACCTAGTGATCCTGTCAATGGCAGGATGCTGAAGCACTACTTTTTTTAGCATACATAATTTTTCTTACATCATTGTAAATATCAAATTCTATATTGATTTGATTGGATAACTTGCTGATTGGAGTTGAAACCCGCAGAGAAAGCCCTAAGCCCTGATTGACAAGCTATCATAAGTACCTTAACAACAAAAGAAATTAGATGCAAACATTATAGAAATCGGATATTCAAGGCCACTGATCATATGTTCTTGACACTTCACATGAAGAAGTGCCATCCCCAACTGGAGCCACTGTTAGGGTCCTATATTTTATAGGATCTCAATGTGATTGAGTATTTCATATTTGTAATTTTACATTGTAAATTATTTTTAATTTTCAAATTATTTCTAAATATATATATAATCAAAAGAGGGTATGTCAAAAAGAAGAAAAATTGAAAAAAGAATAAAAAGAGAATAAAACCCCACAAAAGAAAAAGATAAATAACACTGAAAGTGTTGCAAATTTAAATGCCATTACTGTTAAATTAGTTTCCTTTATGTTAAAAATTCAATAAGATTGTGTGCAGCTTGTCTCAAAATGCCATAATGACTAGATTTTTGTTCCAATCATACAGCTTAATCATGATGGAAAAATTGTGAATTTCATATTAATTAAGTTAGTGAATAAAGATTTGTCAAACACTTTAATATTGACAAATCAGTAGTTAGGTAGAAAATGATATTGATTCAATAGTCTAATCTGAATCAATAAGAGAAATAAGTGATAGAGTAGGTTAGATTTTTATAAAAAAAGGATATGTGGGTTTTCTAGCTCAAATGCACCCTAAGGATTGAAGATGAAAAAATGTTAGCTTAGAAAAAAAATTGAAAAGGAAAGGGTAGGTAGAAGTTGTGTTATAGCTTTGAAAAGCATGAAAAATATTTATCCTAAGTTTGAAAATTCTAAAGTTATTTCATGTGCAGGAGAAGGCATATGACTAAAAGTTTTATCTTAAATCTAAAAGGTTCGGCATATGAAAACAAAATTTGGCGCATTATCCCCTTATCCTAATTTTTTACCTTTTATTATACCCCTGCTACCCAAAAAAACGTCTAATTCAATTCCACTGCTACAGGATTAACTTCCCTCCATCTATCCCATCATCCGATCCCCCGCTCCTCCATCCGACGACCCATATCATTTTTCGTCCCCCCCTCTCCTCCATCCGACGACCCATATCATTTTTCGTCCCCCCCTCTCCATCCGAACTTTGCCGTCGGGCGAGGGTCCGAAATAAATGATTTTGTGTTTCGGGCCCATGCTAACATGGTGCCCTCTCATCATTTTTCACCCGCCCTGCCGAAACTGCTTACCACTTCGGACTGCCTCCGAAAAGCAGTTTCCCCGTTATGTAAAAACCATAAATCTGCCCGTTGAACGCCAGTCATGCCATAACACCTGCACTATACCGTTGCCAATTAAATGTCTTCCCGCGGTAATACAACCGTTGATGAATTTAATTCATCTCTAACCGTTAATCCAATGGATTCACGCCATCATCAATGAGAAATCGACCGAATGGTATATAAATTCATCCTTGATTAGCCTTTAATCCTTTACCTTACCATTTTCACTACTCTATACATGTTTGTTGCATGTTGACAGAGCACAAGAAAATCCAATCTGATTATTGTTGAAGTACTCTTTGCAACTGTCACATTTTCTTACCAATCTCAGAGCTCTTACATAGTTCCGGCCTCGATTCGTTTATCAAAAACCCTCATTCACCATCAAACTTGATCCAATCATGCCTCCAAAGAAGAAGGTATAGGAAGAACCTGTAAATCCACTGCTCCACCCCTCAGTTGACCTTGATCATATACCTTTGGCGGACAGGGATGTGAAACCCTATGTGAGCTTGAATTATTTGAAATGTATTACTCGCTTCAAAACAAATTCATTGACAAGTCTGATGATATTGGACTGTGGGAGTCTAATTTTCCCCATTACATTTTTCATCACACCCACAGTGCCCAATTCATCAGGAAGTGTCAAACTTGTTATGTACCTAGTCAGAGAGTTATTATTGCCCCTACAGGAGATATTTTAATCACCATAACTTCCCA
Organism: Pinus albicaulis; assembly: GCA_034641835.2. Taxonomy (NCBI): domain Eukaryota; kingdom Viridiplantae; phylum Streptophyta; class Pinopsida; order Pinales; family Pinaceae; genus Pinus; species Pinus albicaulis. The sequence continues at coordinate 412,562,663 of CM076569.1, read as the reverse complement.
AGCCATAGATCAAACGATGCAGGCCCCTATCACAAAGAATGCTTCCCATTTTTCTCAAGAAGCACTCACTGAATTATATCAGAAGATGGACTTTGCAAAAAGGGCTAAAACCCTTGATATTTTTCTGGCTGAAGATGCCCAACTACCTAAGAATAACCCTCCCTATCCATCCTCCATTTCCCCTGAGAGAACTAAGCAGATCATTACAATTATCTCCTACCTCCTTGGTTATTACTCAGATTAGTGGGTATATGAGGCCATTATAGGACTCCTTTTCATTTTCTCCATAGATTCCAAGCCTTCTATCTTATTCAACTTCATCCAATTCCTTGCAGATTCCATCCATGAACAATTTGTCAAATTCCAAACTGAGGAGGCATTTAAATATGCCTTTATTTTAGTATATTTGTTTTTATATTTTCAGGGAGACAGGTCCAAGTTTGCGTTACAGAAGTTGGATGATGATGGAAATCAACAGTCTCTCATCTTTTGGACTACAATGGTAATGAAGGAGCAGCAAGAATACTCATACAAATAGTTCATAGAACTATTTGTACATCCAACACTCAGTCTTCTAAGTAGCAATTTAGGGCCAAGAATCAGTGAATAAATCAAGAAAATATTACAATTATCAGACCAAACTAAAACAAGATACTGGTATCTTTACCAGAATTACATAGAGTTAAGGATTTATGGATGTGAGCTTGCCCCATATAAGCTTCCAAAATTCCTCCCAATAAGGATTTTTTCCCTAGAATACATTAGGAAAATGCTCAATGCCGGTGAGGTCATATCAGTTCAGAATAAAAACACAAATAGGACCTTTCATTTGTAATATCAGAGAAGAAGGGGAGGAAGCAGACAAATTTCTAAAAGAAATGAAATTCAACCTCAGTTTTACATGGTCATATGATCCATTGGGTACCATTTCTAAGGTAAGGGTAGAGAAAATATCTACACCTTATATTCATATCCACAGACTAGAGATTGAGAAATGCATGAACCAACTAGAGTGGATAGAGAATACTCTAAAAGAGGCTGAAGAATAATTGGTTTCAACTTCAACATCACAGAATCTTGTTCCACAGGAGAAAGCAGGAAAAAGGATCAAAGAAGAAGAGTCACCTTTAGTGACAAACACTTCCAACAAAGAGTTCAACATGAAGAGAACTGAGCTCAATTCCAAGGTAATCCAAGTAAGGATTCGGACCAGGAAGTTAGTATCATCAACAAAGAGACACCTACTTTCTCACAAGTAGGTGGTCAAACCACACTCTCTCCTACCACCTCTGCAACTTCACAAGGTCAACATCGAGCTATTCAGACTAGCACAGTTGTTACAGGGGAGAAAGAGAATACCATATTTGATACATTTAGGGAGATTAATTGAATAATGAAGTTTTTAAGACCAGTACATCGAATCAGTTCTAGAAGCAAACTTCCTGCTCTTAGAGTAGGTTTTTGTCAACCTTTGACTCTGAGAAAGGAAAAATCAGATGGCCTTTCTCCAAGCACATATTACTCAGCCCAAGACAACAACAGATTATAAAAATATTGCATTTTAATTTGATAGTAAAGACATACATCCCATCGATAAAATGGAGATGCACAAACATACACGTGAAATTATTTCATCCACACTCAGTAACATTGCTACGAGTTTGTCTGAATTGTAGGTTTCTTTAGCTAATATCAAGTCACAACTCAAAATGGAGAAAATGTCTTCTTTGGCCAAGGATTCAAGGATTAAGTATTTGGAAGACTTAGTGGTCAGGATTGGATATGATCCGACCAATATTAGAGTTGCAAAATAGCTGATTAAAAAGAAAAATGTTTCCATAGCAGCATTGAGGAAGCAACTAAAACTACCAGCTACAGAGGACCCTTTTCCCAAAGCCATTGAAAAGACAAAGTCCCATAAATCAGACATGATGAAGCTCATCATGGAGAAGAATTATCATCTGAGGCAGATGGAAGAAGAGATGAAAAATATGATAAAGGAAAAGGAGCAGGCTGTCAAACTATCAATACTCCTTTGGAGGCTGTACCCCTTACAGTTATTCCCATATCCAAACCTTCTACAATGAGTACAACAGATGGAGTTGAGTAGCCAACCAAAGCAGTGCTGAATTTGTCAATTCAGACAAAAGAGATAAAGAAGCTTCAAGGCCAAGTGAAATTGTTACAGGATCAGAAGTCAAGGAGTGACAGCTCACATGCAGCACAAAATTTAATAGAAAGGTTGTATAATGCTGAGAGAGATTCATCTATTGGAAATACCTTGGGCCAAGTCAAAGAGATAATTTGGACAGATATCATTAAGTCCATAAATGAAATCTAGCCCTGCATATAAATCATATTTGAGTAGAAGGAGTTGATAGAGAAAGCCAATGATGCCATTACAAAAATCAAGGAAGAACTTGGAGATAAGCCAACCACTACTAACAACGTTATTAAGTTTTTAAATTCCAAGAACAAGTATGAGCTGGAGGAGTTAGGAGTGGATGAAAGGACTGAGACAATATTGGAAGTAAAGAAGGTTATTACAAAGAGAAACCTTATTGTACAACTAGAGGAAAAATGTCACAGCTTAGAGATAGCTATAAACAAATTTTTCAGTAGGCTGAAACCTTTAACTCAGAAAGGTCTTCCTTCGCCATTTGTAATCAATGACAAACTAATGCACAGACAAGATTATGCAAAGAAGTTGGAGGAGATTTCCAGAGACAAAGCTAAGTTTTCAAACATCAAAGGAATTATGACATGGAAAGTGTTCTTGGAGGCATTAACTCATGACCTTTTCATCCAGCATGAGCTAAACCACGTTTTTGTGGAAAAACCAACTTTTTCTAAGTATACCGAAGTGGATGAAATCTACAGGAGGGTCATCAAGTTAACTATTCCAGATGAAGAGCGATGCGATAAGTTAACTGAGTTCCAGGAGTAAAAGGTAACAAAGAACAGTCATCTACAACCAGTTCACACGACAACACATCAGACAACATTACAGCCAGCGCAGCCTACTAATAGGCTTACTCATCAACTGATTCCTTGAAAACAGTGCCAGAATGCCAGATCAACCACATTGAGCCTATATTTTGTAACAATTAGAGTTTATTGTTAGATTTAGGCTAATAATACATTATCTGTTGAGACAACATTTATTGTAATTAATTTTTTAATATTTTAGTATAAATACTTCATTGTTTGAAGTATTAGATGTTGAGTTCTGAACATATTTTTCCTACTGTGCAATTGTAAATTCCAAGTTTTTGTTGGAGCATCATTGATACAAAGACTTCTTTCGGAATTCATGTGGTGTAATTACTGGTGAAGTGCTTCTACTGTTTCTGTGTCTTCCACTACTATTTCCTTTCTCTGTTTATCAAAATTCTTAATTGTAAAACATAAAGTGTGATGAATAGGACATGCTATTTAAGACACCTTATTCTGGCTGCTTTTACAATTTAAATGTTTTCTACTTGAAATCAGATTGAAAAATACTTAAATGCTTTTCAGTCTCAACTGATATTCACTTTTCTGCCATATCCATTATTCATTTAAAATCTTAAAAGAATCCAGTAAATACAACCTAGCTTGCCTTGTTATAACTCTTTTAAAAATTGATGCAAAATCTAGTTTTATGTTTTGACTCCATTGCCCAATGGGAAAATAAAGATTTAATCAAACAAATCAATAAAAATCAAACAATCACCGAGCACAATCACAACTAGCCTAATACCTATTCAAAAAAAAATTTAAATTAAAAAGAGAGATCCCTCTCTGAAGGTGGCAGGGCTAGATCCCAACTTCCAAAGTGGTTTTGATGCTGTCTTCTGTGATTTATTCTCCCAATCTTAGAAATTACAGAACGATAACATGCTCTAGTATTATTGGATTATTTTTGTAGGTGTCAAAGAGAGAAATTTTCAAATATACTTATCAAGAATTCAAAAACATTCACACAACATTCAAGAACCAACACATGAAGACACCAAATATAATTGGAAACCCCGAAGGGAAAAAACCATGAATTTTAGCCTGAAAGTGATGTGAAGGCAAGCTACTACTCCTTATTACATTAGATTTTTTGTAGGATCCAACCTACAAGAGACTCCTACCTCAAAGGAAGCTCCAACTCCCACAAATTTTCTGTAGGATACAACCCACATGAGGATCCTACCTCAATAGGATACAACCTGTTATTTATCACGCTACAACATATAAAGGGACATAAATCTCCCAATCATAATATTAAGTAAAAAACGTTGGTTACCTTATATACAATTATGCTGTCAATTCTATGTTAGTTTTTGTAGCATCGGTTGTGTTCTAGACACAAAATTTTATGGAGAGGCTAGAATACAGGAGATCTCCAAAACCCAGAAATCGTTTATGGAAATTCCACCTAGAAATGACTTAATTAGATTATTATCCAGTTTTTATATATTTCCTAAGTCTAAACTTAGAGAATATGGTTGATTAATCAAAATTAATTAATTCAAACTGTGAATGGTATAAAAAATCACACGGATCAACTTCAAGTTAATCCTAGCCATCGATTAAGATTTGATCTTGGCCGTTGGAGTCCCAACAGAGGATTATAAGAAGAAGTCAATGGTCACTTGGAGAAGACACTTGAGAGGTTTGATTTCATGAGCAGACCAATTTCCAAAGTAGCAACAGTCAATTTCCAGAGAGAGAGCTACTGAGATCGAAGCAGTGAAGAAGAGGGGCAAAGACTGTGAAGCCGGAGGAAGAATTCCAGATTCAGTGAGTGCATTTGCAGAGAGGCAGAAAAGCCATAGAGAGGCTGACACAGAGGCAATGCAATAGCCTCTAGAGGCAGTTTTGATTCTGCTAGGGAAAGACGAGTTTCAGTGCCAGAAGCAGGACAAAGGTTGCAGAGGCCAGTAGAGACATTTTCCCAGACAATAACTAACCAAACAACTTGAGGAGAAGTTGGTTCAAACTGAGTGCAGAAGGCACTGTGCCAGTGTGATGCAGTAGTTGCACTGAGCCAGTTTGGATGACTCACCTGGAGCTGAGGTCAGAGCCCGAATTTTCCTGTGGAGTGAGGGAATTTCCTCTCTAGGTTTTTATTGCCAGTATTTCTTTGTTGGATTTCTAGTTTCAACATCCAGTTGTACTAAGGTTATTTCACTGCTGCTTAATAATAAAACCCTCATCTACTGCACCGGTTTTCCCGAGTTGGGGTTTTTTCGGAGACTTTTGTCCAAAAATAATTATTGAAATTTTATGTGTGTGTGCTAGCATTTATTTCGTGTTTATTGTTCCGCAGTTTTATTTTTGAAGGTTGCAGTGTGATGTATTCATTATTTTCTATAGGAAATTGCAAATAAATTGTTAAATTAAAATTAACAATTAGGAGAATATTTTCTAGTTGTTGCAATAGGATTCCAGTTTTTTTGAATTTTCACATGGTATCAGAGCACAGTTGATTAGTCAGAGAGATCAAAAGTGAAATGAAGGAATTTCTTTGTTCAATGTGGGCAACAGATCGAAATTCCCAGGGGCAGTGTAGTCACTTTTCCAAGAGGTTTATTTGCTTGAGGAAAATCGATTTTTTTGAGAGGTAGGAAAATTTGAGTTTTCCTGATTGAGTGATTCCAGAGGCAGGAGTAGCTCAATTTTTTTCATTGGAAATATCTCTAGCTAGATGCAAAGGGTTTCTACAATAGTTTTCTAGAGTAGAACCTGTGTCAAGTAGAAGAAGAGCACACATTGAGGGAGAATTTATCTAAGGGAAATTCTAGTATAAGAAGTTCAAATTTCTAGTTGTAGATCAGTAGTAGCAGCTAGCAGAGCCACATATTCCAAGAGGGAGTGTGAGTAGCAGAGAAACATTCGAGCATAGGGGAAGAGGGAGTTTTCTACATTTATCACAGATGGCCACTGCAGGGCTGAGAGATCAGGACATGTTGGATGGTGCTTCCAACTATGTCACCTGGAAGGCAAGGATCTCCTTCCTTCTAGATGAATTTGACCTGAAGGAATATATCAATAATGTGGTGGAAGTTCCTACGGATGCAGATCAAATGAAAGAGTACAAAAAATAGATGGCATGGGCGAAGCGGTTGATCCTAGATGGAGTTCGGGATCATGTAGTCTCGCATATAGTTGACAAAGATACTGCCAAGAAGATGTGGGATGCTCTCGCCATGTTGTATTAGGGTACTTCTGAGCAGCGAAAGATGTACCTCGTGTAGAAATTAACTGAATAAATCACTTATTCAATGAAGATTAACCCGATCATACATCAATTTCGAATTGCATGCATAACACATAACCCTCTTCTACAATTAATTGTCACATGCGGAAATAATATAGAAGCAATCTCACATCAATTCAATCACACATTAACTCGGTATGTATGGGGAAAGCCTATAGCTGAAAACCACAGTAGCTATTGTGTGCTGTATAATGGAAAATCATGTAACAATCCATAGTACAAAAACTCTTCACAAGCTCTCATGCACTACCTCCCATGCTACACACTATCGAGCTAGATCTAGCAAATCACTTGCTCCAATCCTTAGCCACTTGATAGCCAACCTTGATTGCGTATTTTAATGCTGGGTGAGTGGCCTCCCTTCTATGAATGAAACCACCCAGCTAGGCTTGCATTTCATGGCATTCACCTATCTGTGTTTCCCCAATACTTAACGGTATGATCTGTGATAGCTAACTCTACCCTTTCATCAATCTCTTTCACTGGTCTCCACTGAACTGATCATGCACTGTAGTGAACTGAAGTGTTCTTGAGTTGACTAATGAGTTAATATTTAGTAAATTAAATATTATTTAATTTACTCCACTCATATCTAGTTGATTAGTTAGTTAACTAATCCCAACTAGTTCAACTAAAACAAGCAGAACACAACTCCACTACTTGTCCCGTTAACTCCTCCAAAACTCCTGCCACTGAAGTCTAACTGAAGCCAACCATGCAAGATGCCATCAAACCCTAGGAACCACGTGATTCTTTGTGTCAGTTGCATGAGTCACCTCCATGACTCAAACTGAAGTGCGCCAAGAGAGTAAACTGCTGTTTATAGTCAAAATATTATTAAGGGTAAATAATATTTGACTTCCATATTTTTAGGAGATCAGTCTAAAAATAGCCTGGGTCCTAAAATTAGGGTCTCATCTATTTTTACCGACATGTCGCATCCATCAAGAATCTCCAAGTAGAATTCCCAAATTATGCTCCGTATGTCTAAAAATAGACATAGTCTAAAAATAGACTTTGCGCCAGAATTTGCCTGCGGGCCCACTTAGTGAGGGCGACTTCATTTCACTAAGCTCCATCATCTTGCTGCATTCTCAACACTCCCTCTCAGCAAGATATGGATTATCTGCAACCCCTATCCTGCCTCTGTGGAATTCGAACTTGCTCCTGGTGAGCGCCTTCGTCAGGAAGTCGGCATCCTGATCCTCCGTGGGAACATATGAAAGCATCATGATCCTCCGCTGAACACAATCTCTGATGTGATGGTACCTGATGTCGATATGTTTGGACCTATCATGAAAAACTGGATTAGCCGAGAGCTTGATGCAGCTCTGGTTATCACAGTAGATCACTGTAGGCTCCAAATGCAACCTGAACAAACCTGCGAGGATCTTCCTCATCCAAATAGCCTCACATGCAGCTAAACTTGCTGCCATGTACTCGGCCTCTGGTGAACTGAGTGCCACGGATCTGCCTTCTCTTTGTACCGAGCTCTTTGTCGACCCAATGCGAAAACTCCTCGGAAGTGCTCTTAGATTAGTTGGGCTCCTTGCCCTCGCGCAGTCGGTGAAACCGAAGCTTCACACCTTCACTCCATCCTCCTGTCTGTACCATAGACCATATCCCGATGTGCCTCTGATATGGCGCAATACATGCTTGCCAGCCTTCCAAAAGAGCTTGGTAGGCTTAACCATAGCTTGCGAAAGCTGGTTAATTGCATAGCATATATCGGGTCGTGTATTGACCAGATACATAAGCGACCCCACCAACTGTCGATAGACAGTGGCATCCACTACCTGCGCTGAAGTAGCATCCTCCTTCCTCCAACCACCAGGAAGAGGAGTGTCAACAGGCTTGTAGCCTTGCATGTTGAACCTCTCCAGAATCTCCCGGGCATACTTGCCCTGAGAAACAAGCAGTCCTCCGCTGCGCTGCCAAATCTCCAATCCCAGGAAATAATGAAGGATGCCCAAGTCCTTCATCTCAAACTCTCGTGCAAGATCCTCCTTGCATGAAAGTATCAACTGCTCATCGCCAGTCAAAATCAGATCATCTACATACGGTACGATGATCAACAGCTTCCCCTCCACCACAATCTGGTACAGGTTTGGATCCGCCTCACTCTTGGAGAATCCAAGCCCGGTGAAGTAGCTGTCTATCCGAGTGTACCAAGCACGAGGTGCTTGCTTCAGCCCATACGGTGCTCTCTTGAGTCGGCACACATGCGACTCACTGCTGAAGATCTCAAAACCTTCAGGCTGCTCTATGTACACCTCTTCCTCAATAACTCCATTGAGGAACGCAGTCTTCACATCCATCTGATGAATGTGCCACCCCATCTGCGCTGAGAGAGCAAGGATCGTCCGTATGGAAGAGTACCTTGCGGCAGGTGCAAAAGTCTCCTCATAGTCAATCCCCTCGATCTGTGAGAAGCCACGGGCGACAAATCTCGCCTTGTACTTCTCCACACTCCCGTCAGCCGCCTGCTTCACCTTGTAGATCCATCGCGAACCTACAACTGATTTCCCAACCCGTCTTGGGACAATCTCCCATGCACTGTTCCTGATGATCGAATCATATTCTTCGATCATGGCATCAACCCATGCGGGTTCCTCCACGGCTTCCTCAAAAGAGGATGGCTCTGTCACAACACATTGACTCACAAGAGCCATGTATCCAGTGTACCGATCCGGTGACTGTCTCTGTCTGCGCTGTGCTGTAGGTGGTCCTACAACCTTCTCTGCATCCCAAGCCAGTCGCTCAGCTTCTGTAGTGCACATGCGCCCTCCGATGGTTGGCGCTGCATGGGTGGTTTCTTCCACCTCCTGAACCTCCTCTTGTGGCTGATCCACATCCAGAAGCTCCTCCTTAGGAACTAATAACTCCTCATCTGCATGCAAGTGTAGCTCCCTCTCAAGCGAACACTGCATGGCTTTCTCCTCCTGAAATTTTATATCCCGTCGCACAACAGTCTTGCGACTGTCTGGCACATACACTCGATAGTTATGAGGTGTATCGGTGTACCCCACAAATATTCCAACTTCAGCAGTTGGATCCAGCTTCCTTCTTGCATCCTTTGTCACATGCATGTAGACAGGAGATCCGAAAATCCGCAAATGGGAAATATCAGGCCTCTTGCCAGAATAAGCCTCCTCTGGTGTACTCATGCCAAGAACCTTGTGAGGACAACGGTTCTGCACATACACTGCTGTATTGCATGCCTCGGCCCACAAGTGAAGGGGTAGGCCCTGATCATGCAACATCGCCCGTGCAGCACCCACGATCGTTCTGTTCTTTCGCTCAGCCACCCCGTTCTGCTGTGGGTTATAGGGTGCGATGAGCTCTCTCCGAATCCCTTCTGCGCTGCAGAACTCCTTGAATTCAGCCGAGATGAATTCACCACCGTTATCACTCCTTAGAGCAATCACCTTCTTCCCCGACTCCTTCTCGACCAGTGCTTTAAACTCACAGAACTTCGCGAATGTATCGCTCTTCTTCTGCATGAAGAAGATCCAGCACTTTCGAGAGAAATCATCGACAAAGATCACATAATACTTGTGCTTTGCTGTCGAAGCAACTGAGAAAGGACCACACACGTCTGTGTGAACTCTCTCAAGGATCGTCGTGGCGCGACTATCCTTCTCGTGAAAGGTGGCTTTCACATACTTCCCTAAAGTACACCCCTTGCACTGATCTGACTGCGCAAGGGTGCCCTTAGGAAGTCCGGTAGAAATCTGCTGCAGAATCTTCAAAGCTCCATGGTGAAGATGGCCCAATCTCCTGTGCCATAGTTCGCCCTCATCATCCCGGCTCACCACATCTCCGGCCTTGCATGCCATAGCTGCGCAGTCATCTACCTGCAACTGATAAAGGTTCTGAGTTCGAACCCCTATCTTCCGGGTCTCTCCAGTAGTCTTACTGCGCAGGAAGGCTTTTCCTTCGCTGAAGACCACATCATAACCCTTATCCTCCAACATCGCTGCTGAAATCAGGTTCTTCTTCAATCCAGGTACATGCATGACATCCTTTAAGACAAAGGGTTTACCAGACTCCCTCTGAAAGGATACGGTACCGATACCAGTCGCACTGTATCTACCGTCATCGCCCATCTCGATGTGCATGCCCAAATCCTTGTCCTCCAGATCTGAGAACAACTCCCGATCTCCCGTCATATGAAATGACGCACCGCTTTCCAAGAACCACACTGATCCCATCACACTTGAAACCAAGCATGCAATCAGTGAAAAGTCAAGCTCGAACTGTGAAGCCAAAGCTTCTCCATCTGCAGATCTTCCTGCTTGCTTGTTCTTCTTCTTCTTTGGACAATTGGTAGCATAATGTCCGTGATCATGGCAGTGAAAACACTTCACTTTCGCCATATCCTGCTTCTTGCCCTTTGCACCAGAATGAGAGGTTTTCTTACCCTTCCCCTTCTTTGCTTTGGCAACCAAAGCGCAGTTTTCTTCATCGGCTCCCTTTGATGAAGATCCATCTCGAGTAGTCCTCCTTATCTCCTCCTGCATGAGATCCGCCCAAAGGCGCTCCCATCCCGGCAGCTTCTCCCGACCATTGACACTATCTTGATATGAGTGCCAAGCCTTCGGAAGACCAAGGAGAGCCAGGTCGACCATGTCCTCGTCTTCGACAGTCACCCCCACACTTCCCGGCTCATCTCTGCATTGAGTGAACTTCGTGAGGTATTTGGCGATACTGTCGCCCTTCTCCATCTTGATGTTCCTGAGCTTATCTTTGAGCGCCAGCTTCCTTTGGTCACTCTTACTCTGGAATAGATCCGTCAAAGCATTCCACATTAAATATGGAGTAGCCTTTCCATGCAGGCTGGATACAATATGATCCTTGACGCCCTCCAACAGGATCCTTCGACATTTCGCGATCTTCTTTTGCCATGCATCGACCAAAGCTGCATCGGTGGGCTTTGGGACATCCGCATCCACGAACTCCTTCAGACCATTGTCTTCTAACACTGCTTCCATTCGATCCTTCCATGCAACATAGTTCGAACTGCCTTCAAGAGCATATTCGAGCCGCAAACCATTGAAAGAAGACATCTTTCAACACCGGCACCAAGAAGAACAACATTCTGCAAAATTCGAATTCCAAACTCCAAGCTCTATCGCTTCCGATCTATACTTGAAAACAAATTATTTCCAAATCAGAGATTGACTGCAAGGGCATTCACCGGATCTTTCACCTTACAAAGAAGGATGAATATTCCGGAGGCTACCTGGCCCGCATGCAGACTCTGTCCGAGGAAATAAGTTTGCAATCACCGTAATAGATCTCGACAATTAATCTCGCTCCGATACCATGTAGAAATTAGTTGAATAAATCACTTATTCACTGAAGATTAACCTGGTCATATATCAATTTCGAATTGCATACATAACACATAACCTTCTTCTACAATTAATTGTCACATGCGGAAATAACAGAAGCAATCCCACATCAAATCAATCACACATTAACTCAGTATGTATGGGGAAAGCCTGTTAAAAATAGTGAGATTGTAACATAATTATAGTGGAGAAATCATGTAACAATCATAGTACAAAAACTCTTCACAAGCTCTCTTGCCTACCTCCCATGCTACACACTATCGAAATGAATCTAGCAAATCACTTGCTCCAATCCTTAGCCACTTGATAGCCAACCTTGATTGCGTATTTTAATGCTAGGTGATGGCCTCCTTATATAGATAAACCACCAGCCTAAACTTTGCAATACTCATAGCTTACTCCACCTATCTATGTGTTGCAAATAGCAACAGTATAGTTACAACTGATAGCTAACTCTACCCTTTCATCTATCTCTTTCCCTGGTCTTCACTGAACTGATCATGCACTGTAGTGAACTGAAGTGTTCTTGAGTTGACTAATGAGTTAATATTTAGTAAATTAAATATTATTTAATTTACTCCACTCATATCTAGTTGATTAGTTAGTTAACTAATCCCAACTAGTTCAACTAAAACAAACGAACACAACTCCACTATCTGTCCCGTTAACTCCTCCAAAACTCCTGCCACTGAAGTCTAACTGAAGCCAACCATGCAAGATGCCATCAAACCCTAGGAACCACGTGATTCCTTGTGTCAGTTGCATGAGTCACCTCCATGACTCAAGCTGAAGTGCGCCAAGAGAGTAAGGCTAGCATTTATAGTCAAAATAACATTAGATAAATAATATTTATTCATATTTTTGAGATGATCTAAAATGCTTTGGTCCTCATTGGGTCTCATCTTTTGACATGCATCAACATCCATCAGAATGCTCAAGTAGAATTCCCAAATTATGCTCCGTATGTCTAAAAATAGACATAGTCTAAAAATAGACTTTGCGCCAGAATTTGCCTGCGGGCCCACTTAGTGAAGGCGACTTCATTTCACTAAGCTCCATCATCTTGCTGCATTCTCAACACCTCGAGGAGAAGCTGAGATGCATCCAAATGAAAAAAGGGGAAGGCATAGACCCCTTCCTTACCAAGATTCAGGAAGTACAGGATCAGTTGTCGGCTGTTGGGGTAGTGCCTCAAGGTTCAGAGCTAGTGCAGTTGGCGCTCAATAATGTCTCAGAGGTTTGGCAGGTCTTTTTCCAAAGTATATTTGGTAGAGACACCCTACTTGGATGGGACAGGATGTGGGCTGACTTACAATAGGAGGAGATGCGACAAGCTCTTTTTAAGAGCTCCATCAGTGGCAACAAAATTGGATCGAAGTAGGTGAAGGAGGAGGAGAATGTGGCCCTTGCATATAAGGTTCCCAGTTAGGGACAAGGGGAGAAGAGGAAGAATAATGACTTGTAAAATTTCAAGTGCTTTAGATGTTGTGAGATAGGCCACTACAATACCCAATGTCCTCTCAGAAAGAAGGACAAGGAGAAGAAGAAGGATGAGCAGGTAGCTTCGACAGAGATCGATAGGATTTTCAAAAGGCTGGAGGAAGACTTCGCGATGTTCGTCAACATACCTCTAGGAGTGAGGCAATGTGACTTGGTTTTTTAGCCCAAGAGCGCTACAGATGGGCAGGATCCTTTAGGAGTCCACCTCTTGGATCAATACTTGGCTACGAGGTTCCACAATATTCAGTAGCAGGATGGACCAATGGAAGTTGGTGCAATCAGATGCAAAAGTGACAACGTAGAGACTAGTAGCAGTCAAATGTTGGGTGGAGTAGTACAGAGTTGGAAGCAGTGCAATTGGCACATTGCAGAGTCAACAATAGTGCAAAGTCTTCAGCAGACAGTGCAAAGGCTAGTAGCAGTCAGGACTTGGGTGACAGAAGCATCATACTGAACACAATTGGTTCAGTATTTTGGATGATTCTCAGTTGTAGATGTTGCAGTTGCAACAACAACATATGAGAGGGAGTTGTAGTGCAAATGCAGTGTTTGCAGCAGTTCAGCAGGGTCAACTACAACATATACGCATCTCATATCAGAGTTTCGTAGTGATTGGTGGGCAGCAACAACCAGACATCAACATCGTGACAGGATATGATGCAGAGATAGGGTGTTGTGGCAGCAGGTGTAACACTAGAACACATTGCTCGCTAAGAGGGAGTGTTAGTTATTGTAGCATTAGATGTGTTTTAGACACAAAATTTTGTGGAGAGGATAGAATACAAGAGATCTCCAAAACCCATTAATAATTTTTGGAAATTCTTCCTAGAAATGAATTAATTATATTATTAGCGAATTTTTAAATATTTCCTAAGTCTAAACTTAGGGAATATGGTTAATTAATCATAATTAATTAAGTCAAGGTGTGAATGATCTAGAAACTCACATGGATCAAGTTAATCCTAGCCATCGATTAAGATTTAATATTTGCCGTTGGAGTCCCAACAAAGGATTATAAGAAGTCGATGGGCACTTGGAGAAGACACTTGAGAGGTTTGATCTCATGAGCAGATCGATTTCCAGAGTAGTAGTAGTTAGTTGCCGGAGAGAGAGCTAGTGAGATAGAAGCAGTGAGGAATAGGGGCAGATATAGTGAATTCAGAGGAAGATTTACAGATCTGTTGAGTGCATTTGTAGAGAGGGAGAAGAGCCATAGAGATGCTGACGCAAAGGCAATGTAGTAGCCTCTAGAAGAAGTTTCGATTTTGCTGGGGAAACAAGAGTTTCAGTTCCAAACTGGCTCAACGTAGCTACTGCGTCACACTAGTGCAGCCCCTTCTACACTCAATTCAAACCAGCTTCTCCTCAATCCGTCTGGTATGCTTCTTTCTGAGAAAATGTCTCTCCTAGACTCTGGAACCTCCTAACTGGACAGAGGTTCCAGAGGCTAGGAGAGACATTTTCTCAGAAAGAAGCATACCAGACGGATTGAGGAGAAGCTGGTTCGAATTGAGTGTAGAAGGGGCTGCACTAGTGTGACGCAGTAGATACGTTGAGCCAGTTTGGATGACTCACCTGGAGTTGAGGTCAGAGCCCAGATTTTCCTGTGGCGCGAGCAAATATCCTCACTAGATTTTTCTTGCCAGTATTTCTATGTAGGATTTCCGGTTTTGGCATCCAGCTGTACTCAAATTATTTTACTGCTGCTTAATAATAAAACCCTCATTTGCAGTACCGATTTTCCCGATTTGGGATTTTCCGAGGAATTTTGTCCAAAAATAATTGTGTAAATTTTATGTGTGTGTGATAGCATTTCTTCCAGCGTTTATTCTTCCACATTTTTATTTGTGAAGTTTGAAGTGTTATGTATTCAGTATTTGTCGTAGGAAACCATAAATAAATTGTTAAATTAAAATTAACAATTAGGAGAATATTTTCTAGTTGCTGCAATAGGATTTTTGTTTTTAGAATTTTCACAATCTACTGCAAATCTGCAATGCTTATCCTTTTCAACTTCGTGACTCTTTGCTGCTTTTCATTAAATTTCTTAAGAAAACTACTTCACTTCAAAAGTTTTTTTTTCGTTTCCCCATTGTATATTTTATAAGCAAGCCTTATTGGTTGTTTGTATTCTTTGTAGGAATATGAAATGAGGCATTTTATCTTGGTCTTCTAAAAACTGTTCACAAGCTTATCTCTACATTTTCAGTTTTGAATTTTTTTTTGTAATATAGATGGAGCTGAAATAAAAAAACTCAATTAGTAATTATTGCAAGAGACAAATTAGATTTGTATTATCTTGTATCATACATTTTTTGTTCAATGAAAGCATATATTTTTCAACTTGTGTCTCAATATTTTATGTTCCGTTTGAAAATGTTCAACCTTCACATTGATTATCACATCCTTTGCACTTCACATCACTTTCAACCTTTTACAATAATGACATTCAACATAAATTGTCATAAAATTTGTGGTTAATGACATCAATGGAAATATTACCAACAAGAGATTTATTTGCAACACTGAAAAGAAGAAATATTACATTCAATGAAGGCGAGACAAAATAAATTTATAGAGAATTTTTTTTCTCGTGACTATGCTTCAACAAAACTAAAATATTAAGATCTAATAGTTAGAGCATGACTGGATATATTGCTATACTTAAAGAAAGACCAAATTTTACAAAGACTGGTTGTATTCAGATAGTCTCTTCTCTTTAGATTTGATCAGTTGACATCTGGAGAATTGTATGGATGGAGCCAAGGCACAAGCATCAAGTTGACCATTCGTTCAGTGATAAACACAACACATAATCAAACTATTTTTTTGCCTTGTGCTAATAATATGTAACAAGGTGAATACATATAGTGGGGGTCGCGTTAATAATTATGCACCTTTGATTTTTAGTTTCGCCAGCAATAACTTCCCTTATTTATCTTCTTGTTTCACTGGAATTCAATGCAAATAGAGGCGTCCTTAAATAATGCTTCAAATGTTTCTCTAATAATTACAGTACACAACTCAAAGAAATAACTTCCTCAACAAAAAACCTTGACCTATACACTATTCAAAAATGTCATCATAAAACACAAGGAGACAACTTTCTTAAAAGTGATTTCTTTGGAAAATGTTGCTTCATAAGACATCAAAAATGTTGCTCCAACAATTATAGTACGCAACCCAAAAAAATAGTTTCCACAACAAAAAGCCTCTAACCTATACATTATTAGAAAACTATCAATTTAAAATACAAAGAGTCAACTTTCTTAATAGCGATTTCTTCAACAAATGCTGCTTCATAGGACATCAGAAATGATTTTTTTCCCAAACCTTGTTACACATAAGGAGGTATTGTTCTAAATTATGAAATAATGTCCGCAACATAGTAGCGTAGGTTTGCGTCTTGTGTTTTTGTTAAAAATTCATGAGAAGTTGAAAATCTACAACATAATTTCTACATGTTATCAGAGTTGGATTCACAGTAGAGCATAAATTTGAAGTTGTTTCTCACAGGTTCGAATTTGGAGTTCGGTGTTGCAGGTTTTCTTCATAACTGAGAAAATGTCTTTCAATGGACTAAGGCTAGAGTATTCCTTGGAAGACACCTCAAAATTTTTTTGCATATAAGGTTCACATGGAGGTGGTATTGGGTGACAAGGGACTGCTAGAACACATCAAGTCAAATATTGCAAAATCACAAGCATCTGATGCCTAAAACCTTGCCCAGTGGAAGAAATATGTAGCAAAATCAAGGAGAATCATATTGGAGGGAGTATGAGATCATATTGTCTCAAATATCCATGGAAAGGCAACTCCGTTTGCGATGTGGAAAGCACTGAAAAAATTGTTCAAGAATAATAGTGACCACATGAAGCTGGCGCTCAAGGATAAACTTTGAAGTATCAAGATGCAAAATAATGACACAATTCCACAGTATCTGAGCAGGTTCACACAATGTCACGATGAAATTGGCGGGGTTGGTGTTAATGTTCCTAAAGAAGACTTTGTAAGCATAACCATTCTGGTCCTTCCCAAGAGCCGACATAACTATCAAGATTCAGTGAACTAGAGAGAGAAGCTACCAAATTTGGAACTCTTATGGTCTGATTTGGTATGGGAGAAAATAAGGAGGAATACTAGAGATGGGACCTCATCCAAAGAAGATGAAGATGAATTTTCTCTAGTCAATAAAGGAATGAAGGCCAAGGCAAGAAATCCCAATCCAAACCAGAATCCAGTCAAGGGGGCAAGAAGAAATATTTGTCGAAAATAAAATGCTTCCATTGTCATGAATTTGGACGCTATGCCACGAAGTATCCACACAAGAAGACAAGAAAGAAGACCTCAGGAGGAGTAGCAGGTGAAGACTTGGTTTCACAGTTCGAGCTTGAATTTACGCTCATTGAATGCATGGATAGCATAGTGATGGGAGCGTGTGGTACTTGGAGTCAGGTGCATAGTTACACATGATGGGGAATATAGATTTTTTTCAGTGACTTGGAGGGGAAAGATCTCTAGATTAATATTGAGTTTGGAGATGACATAAGGTAGAACACGACCGAGGTTGGTACAATCACCTTTTCGAGGGAGAATGTGGGTGCTCTTTCAAATCAATGCAGGCAGAGAAGGTGACCAAATCGATACACTAGCTACATGGATCTAATTACTGAGCTTGAAGAGACTGAAGCATCCTCTTTCAAGGAAGCGGTAGAGAAACCTGTATGGGTTGATGTAATGGTGGAGGAGTACAAATCCATTTTAAGAAACAATGTTTGGGAAGTTGTCCCAATACCAATAGATAAGTCAGTTGTTGATTCGATGGATCTTCAAGGTAAAGCAGGCATCAGAAAGAAGCATAGAAAAGCACAAGGTCAGATTTTTGGCCAAGGGGTACTCTCAGGTTGAAGGGATTGATTATGAGGATACATTTTCTCCTGTAGCAAGGTACTCATCCATCATATCAATTCTTACTCTAGCTACAAAAATGGGGTGGAAGATCCACTAGATGGATGTTAAAACAACATTCCTCAATGGAGGTATTGAGGAGGAGGTGTCTATCAAGAAACCATAAGGCTTCGAGACTTTTGATCGAGAGTCTCATGTGTGTAGACTCAAGTGAGCGTTGTATGGTCTCAAGCAAGCACCCCGTGATTGGTACACCAGTATTGATAGCTATCTCACTAGATTGGGCTTCACTAAAAGTGAAGTAGATGTAAACTGGTATCACATCTTGGTAGAAAGTACATTGTTGATTATTGTCTTATACGCGTATGATTTGATTTTAACTAGTGATGAAAGATTGATCAGATCTTGCAAGGAGGACCTTACAAGAGGGTTTGAAATGAAGGACATGGGTCTCATGCACTACTTCCTCAAAATTGTAAGTGTGGTAAGGGTATGAGGATATGTTTGTCTCTCAGGGAAAGTATGCCAACAAGATACTTTAGAGGTTCCACATGGATAGATGCAAACCCATGGAGACTCCTCTAACGACCAACTGGAGAAAAGGGGATACAACTTCAGGTGAGGAAGTGGATGCTATTGTTTATCGGCAACTAGCGGGTTCGCTCACGTGTCTTGTGAACACACAACCAAATATGTGCTATGCAGTCGACCAGTTGAGCCAAGCTATGGTTCGATCGACCAAACTATTTTTGAGGGAAACTAAGCATGTTCTACGATACCTCAAAGGAACTACCCAATTAAGACTATGGTACAAATAGATAGAGGGAGTGAAGCTGCATGGCTTCACAGATGTAGATTGGGAGGGGAGTCCATCAAAACTAAAGAGTACATCAGGTGGAGTTTTCAATGTTTGGTGTGCAATGGTTTCTTGGTACAACATGAAGCAAATATCTATGGCACTTATCTCGGCAGAAGAAGAATACATGTCTGCTAGTCAAGCAACTTATGAGGCTATCTAGATGAGAAAGATGTTTGTTGGATTGTCTGGTCAAATGATGGATCCAACTGTGATCTATTGTTATAATAATAGTTTCATCAAGCTCTCCGAAAATCCGGTTTTTCACAATCGGTACAAGCATATATATATCCATTATCACCATATACGGGATTGTGTGTAGAGGCAGATCATGTTGTTGCAATACATTCTAACAAAGAAACAAGATGAAAACATTTTTAAAAAGGCCTTGTTAAGAGGGAATTTCAATTTACATAGGTGTAGGATAGGGGTGGTTGATAATCCCTTCCTTGCTGAGAGGGAGTGTTGAAAAATGTAACAAGAAATTCTCAATTTGATTTTTCCTTGATTAAATTGAGAAAATTCGAATTTCAACATCAACAGACAACTTGGATGATGTTAACTTGAGTACCATGGCTTGTGTCACCCAATTTACTCAGTAAATCCGAGTTGGAGGAGTTATAGTTCAATTTAGCATTTGCGATTGCTAATTTGTAGCAATCAAGGTCAGCTATCTAAGGTTGTTTTCAGTTAAACTAGTTCCAACTATTGGAAAAAGTAGTGGAGGGTCAAGTTGTGCAGTGGACTCCAGTCAAACTTAGTGATCATCCAGTTAACACATAAATCAACCGAAAATAGCTAGTGCATGTAGATAATTCGAGTTACCAAGATGAGATAGGGATTCCAAGGCAATGTAACATCAATTGTAGACTAGTTCTAGGTGTACAGGTGTTGCATGCAGTTAGATGATCAACCTAAAGGAATTTCACAATCAATTGGAGGAAAAATACTAAATAATAGGGGCCTAATTCCTTAAGGAACAACGTAAGGAAGTAGGAGCCCAAGCAGAGGGAAAAATTAGCTAAGTCTGGGTTAAAGCTTCTCAGTGAGCATAAAGATATTTTATGCACTTCAAGGTTGTGCTCAGATGAGAAAAACAATTGTAATACATCTCTATTCTTCTGATTAATGCATGCAAACATAGGGTTTTTTAGCATATTGCTTTATGCAAAGGAAAATACTTGTTGCATGTGTGTTATTTCTTTGTGGATGCCTGGAATTTTTGTTCTAAATTGTGAAATAATGTATGCATAATAGTAGAGTAGGTTTGTGCCTTGTGATTTTGGTTAAAACTTCATGAGCCATTGCAAATTTACAACATAATTTATACAAAGCTATTCTGTCGAATGTGATAAAAAAAAAACTATTTCCTCGGGCAAGACTACTCTACTCCTGGCACTTGTAGGGAAGCTTCAAACATTAAAAGTAAATGTGCTTCCAAATCTCAAGTTCATGGCATTATTTTTTAATTGTCAATAGCTATGGTTTTTGGACCATGATCTTAATAGTTCATCTATAGGTTGTTTAGCGAAAGAATTATTTTTCTTCTATGAAATGTTTAGACACGAGTATAGTCATGTCTCAGTATTTTCTGTTTATAATACTTCCATAATTCAACATTAATTAATGGCTGAACTTATGGACTGTATGTTATATCAATTTGATGATTTGTTCTGATTATGGAGGCATGGGGATTATATGAACGAGGAACCATTGTAGACATGTTCGATCCAAAAACAATTCAAACTTGCAGCGATCAAGAACAAGCCCTGAGATCTATCCGTGTTGGATTGTTGTGTGCACAAGAGAACACATCAGACCGTCCATCAATTTCTACTGTCAACTTCGTGAAAGAGGTAGATTGAAGCCATCTAAAAGAGAGAGATAATAGAATTCTTGATTTTGGTACTGATTCATCGAGGTGTCTATCTCTAAAATAATCCTTGGATGTGGCCGCAACCTAATTATTCCTTGCTCAACTATCGTGGAGGATGCCATTTGCAATGAACCATTCTCTACTCAACTTGATTATGGCCATCTATGTAAAATAAAATATGGAAGGCATTGTGAATCATGTAAAGTAGAAATTGACAAAGATTTTCCATGTGGATATCAAGCCAAGCCACATTTTAAAATTGATGGATATTGCAAGCTACGTAAATAAAAATTCCTGTAACCCAACAATTGGGGATTGAACCCGATGGAAATGAAACACACAATATCACGATCCAAATGCATCTCTATAAACGAAAGTTAATATTATTTCTCCACTTAGTTTCAGTCGCTCATTACATACCTGATCAAAGGCTTAAAATCCTATACTTCATTGCCGTGACCATCGATCAAAAAAATGAACATAGTGTTACAGTGTCCAAACCGTGGTATCAACGCAAAAATCTCGAGTATAAACAATAAACAACACAAAGAAAGAAAGTAATTTTAACGTCCACAAGGCTAAAAATAGCCTATGGGATAGATTGCTTCTCCATCTGGCTCTTCTATTCGGCCCTTTTTCTGTGAAGTTTTACAATAACCGCCCCCAGCTTCTCGACAAACTCTTCAATGAATAGATTATCCCAAGAACTAGATGCCAGAATACCTATGCCTGGTGTCTTTGAAGGCCTCACATTATAAAATGAAAAGTTTCTCTGTTTCCACTTTTCCGGAAGAACAAAAAATACATACTCTTTCCTCCCACATTTTTTTTGGAATTTTCCAGCGCCCTGTTTCACAACGGAGTTGATGAGAATTAGTCCTTAATTGAGCAATAATAATTTTATATCTCCAAGAAATATTGGCCCCTATGTACGCCTTTTGTTGATGGTTATGAGTGAGGTTAAACTCTTCAATGTAGTACTTCTTATTTCTCCCTAGCTCTTTCTCCCAAGTACGTTTATGGAAAATATCCATAACAAAAGTTTTTCTCTCTTTACTATTTGTAGGACACATGCTCAAGCAAATACCCCATTTACTAAACCATTTGTTATTTTTCTACATCCAAGTCTTTTTTCTTTTGCACAATCTGTCACTAAACAAAACCTTAGGCCATCTAACCTCTTCCATTTGCCCAATTTTTTCCAAAAACCTTATGACTCGCACCATAGTAATTGCTTCAATAGGAGCAACCCCTGCTTCACTTAACATGATAGCATAAGGAACTACACTTTTAATTTTGTTTTTTTTTGTAATCAAATGCTTTTGAATTTTCTCAATTTGTTTCCACTGCATCTCGGTTGTGCTGCTGGCCCACAGTTCACAACTGTAGAGAATCACCGGAATCACTAGAAGCCCAAAAAGAGTTAGAGTGGTTTTCCAGTCCCACAACTCTGCCTCTCTACACCTGTTTTGAAGAGCATAAAATGATTTCCAACCCCCTAAATTTCTTTTCTTTCTACAACCATCCCAACTTAAATTTATTTTGAAGTCAATTCCGAGGTATTTGTAGTCTGCAACTTCTTCCAGAATGCTACCTTCAAAGTAGAACTTATGCTGGTTATGATTTCTTTTGTTAGAGAAAACCACTACTTTCAGTTTGCTAATATTTCAGACTTGCATCCCCACCCTTCTACAAAAATGATCAAGGGAACATAAGTGCTCTTACAAACCAAGATCCGATTTAGCAATCAATATAAGGTCATTTGCGTACAAAAGAAGCCTTATAATGAACTTGCCCAAATGGATACCGTCACCCCCTTGCAAATTTAGCCACTATTCAAGCTTGTCAATATATAACCCAAAAAGGGTAGGAGACAATGGGAAACCTTGCTTGACCCCAATATTGCTTCTAAAACTTTAAGAAATGCCTGCTGAAGTTCTAATTTTGACTTTCACCTCTTCATACAGCCTATGCACAACTGTTCTAAAATTTCTGGGAACCCCAAGTTCCTCCATTCTGCCCCAAATATTATCCCTAAGAACCAAGTCAAAGGCTTTTCTGAAATAAAAAAAGCAATAAAAAAATTCTTCCTTTTTTCCCAAATTTTTTCAATGATGTGCCTTAAAGTTATACAATGATCAACTATGGAATATTTAGGTCTAAAACCTGCTTTCCATTTCACACGTTTATCTGTTTCTTCTGCCCACTTGTACCATCCTTTGTAGGGACCACTACCTCGCTAACCAACTATGCCTTGTTTTTATGCGGAAGTTCATTGTGCGGAGGTCCTCCACACAAGTACCTATGCACAATGAACATATGTAGAATGAATTTTATAATTCATTATATCTTCATATTTTAGAATTCATTCTATCCTCATATTATGAAATCATATGGAGTTGCGACAACAAATCCTGGTGAATTAACTTTCCTTGATCAACCCTTATCCAAACACTCTTGCACCTGCCTTTCTATCTCTTCATTCTCCTGTGGAGTCATCTTATATGCTTCTTTATTAGGAATATTGGCCCCTTGAATTATATCTATGTGATGACTAATACTTCTTATGGGTGTAAGTCATTCGATAAATCATCAATTATGATATCAACAGATTCATCCGACAAAATTTTAACTTCTGTAGGAAAATCATCGAAATTTGTATTTGTAAGTATTACTTTAGGATTAATAGTTGAAGAAAAATGTACCTCCTCCTTCTTGGCTTATTCTAACATTATTTTTTCCACTAATCAATAACATATTAGAATTGAATTCTTCTTATGCTCCATCTTTTAAAGGTAACAATACATGTTTTTGAACATCTTTCTCAAGAGAATAAGCGTCCTTCCTACCATCATGAATAGTTGTATGTCATATTTCCATGGTATTCTGATCCATAAACCATCGTGGATATTCCACTAGATAGTTCGTCACAACATATCTAATAAAATTATATTTAAAATCTAAAATTATACACTATAACAATTTTCTTAGATTTCGAGATATGTAGATTTTACTATTAATAATGCATGCATGTGAACAAAAATTATGTAGAAAATAGAGAATGACAAAATAAAATCTCTCACACACATTTGAAACAAGCTATGCTATGGGAAACCCTTTCGGGAGACGAACCCAACTAGAAAGTGAGGCCACTCCACTCACTTTCTCTAAATGGAAATATGGTTGCAAGTACAAATAAGTATGGCTTGTGGCCCATGGGATGATAAAATGCACAAATAATATCTTTGTGATATACCTCCTATTCCTCTTGGCTATTTTTCTCAGTTATGGAAAAAATTCTCTTGAAATAATGCAATCCCTTTTCCTCCTAGTGGCCCGACTATAACCCAACTCAATAGCCTACTAGTGGTTAGGTTTGACTACCTCAACTCTTGACCAGAGTTACAACTTTGATTCTTCTAGATTCTTCTACATCATAATCACGTGGGTAGCCCATTTTTCATGAATAATGGGGGATAATGTGGCATCCTCTCGAATTATGGTGGTGAAAACAGGAAGGTCAACTTCTGAATGTCATAAATTTTGCATACAGACTCTGATTAATGTGATTCTTGCATTGTTAGAAATGTCTCGGTGTGTAAAATAACAAGAAAAGGTGCTGCGCTAAAGCCAAGTGACAAATTTTTACCCCCAAGAAACATCGTTTGATGCATCAAAACACTTCCAAAAGGTTTTAGACCCTGTTTTCCAAACTAGGTCCCACCAATAAAAACGGTCACGTGAGATGATTCTGCCATTTTTTCTGCTCTGAAAGCATCAATATGGATGAAAAATACTAGAATGATCCAATTCAGATAATATCCCCAGTAGAATATGATAAACATCCATAATCATTATATCACATAACACCTCATCCTTATAACCACCATTTGAAACTCCACCTTACATTTCTCATCAACCAAGATTTTATGTCCTTTTGTTCCAAGGCACCTTATAGGGTGTAGGATGTACTATCTATTCAACACTAACTTCTCTAAAATTTCAATGGAAACCAAATTATTTGTGATACGACTATCAATAAAAACCTTACAACACTGACCTCTTGACTTACATACTATTCTAAATAAACTCTTTCTTTGGACTAGCTCCTTAGCTTCCTTCTCTAGCTTGATCATAACTCCTTTCATCAATAATGGCTCTCTTACTTTTTGGTTTCTTTTGTTGCAATAGAATTTACACTTTATTCCTTTGCTTTTGTTATATGTCCACCTTTTTGACTTGCACAATCATTCTCTACACAATCCCATGACATATGTCCCAACTTACACATTTATAACATATAACTTGATAGTCTTTGCCTCTTCCTCTGCATG
This sequence comes from Pinus albicaulis, assembly GCA_034641835.2. Classification (NCBI taxonomy): domain Eukaryota; kingdom Viridiplantae; phylum Streptophyta; class Pinopsida; order Pinales; family Pinaceae; genus Pinus; species Pinus albicaulis. Next base: position 412,537,579 of record CM076569.1, on the reverse strand, counting down.
TTGAAAAATAAATTCTCCTCTAGACTCACCTCCTCTTGGTGGTTGACTTGAGTAACTTGAGCTTCCTTATTCCTCTCTCTAGGATTGGAATTTTCCTCTACTGTTATGTTGTGCTTTTACTCTTGTAAAACTCTTTTCTCTATTCTTTGACTATTCTTTATGGCTATCTTCTCAAGCTGCTGATATGCATCATCCACTATTCATGGGGACAAGATATCATTTTCATCCTTAATTTCATAACTTAATCCATTAACATACCTATCAACCTTTTCAACATTTTCTTCTATATGACCAACTCTAATATTTTTTCTATAAAGTTCCTCAGTATACTATTTCACTGACATATATTTTTGTCTAAGCTTCTGCATTCGATTAAAAATATTCAGATTGCAATATTTGGGCATGCAATTACCTTTAAATTTAAAAATCATTCTTTCCCATCTTTTGATCTTAGAATTTCCTCTTTTTTTTTATATGGTTATGCTTCATCCCACCATAAGGTTGCCTCACCTTTCAATCTAGTTACTTCATATTTCACTCTCTTTTCTTCATCCACATCTTCATAATCAAAGTATTTGTCCATAGCATTAATCTAGTCCATCAACTCCTCAACATTTAAATCACCATCATACATGGGCACCTCCATTTTTGGTTTGATACTTACTCTAGAAATAATTCTCAACATTCTCTCATATGGTGTTTCCTCATCTACTTCTTCTTCATCAAAAGTTTCATCTTCTTTTTTCACTAAAATCACCTGTGTCAACTACTCTCTTTTGAGTAGTCTCAGTGGTCTCCAACTAGACTCATTTGGATGTGCCTAATCTCATCTAGAAACACTATTTTTTTTATATAAGTCTCCCTCGACCTATTCTAGCTCCTTTTTGGCTATGTTCCATTTGATATTTTCACAAAGAGCACACTTTCTCTCATACCAAGATGATGATAGATTGGATGAATAGTCACACTTTGAAAATTTTGCAAGCTACACTGTTAGGTCTCACTCCATTTGAATGGAATGCTAATCAAATGCCAAACTCAACTCTACACTATCAAGTGTTATAAGAAACACCTACAAAATATAACACTATAATATTATATTGTCGAAGACCTAATTCATGGGCCCCAAGTACTACCTAATACGACCCAATGCTATAATAAAGTGCTTATTGGAATATTGGGCCATTGAAGTTTTAATAGAATGCACTATCACTAATATCCACATGATATTGTTGAGGATTTATACCTTAAGCCTCCAAGTGCTATAGCCAATCGACAAAAACAACCAAACGATTTAACCAATCACTTACTGGAATATTGAAGTATCATATTTTCAACACCTTGAAAAACATAACAAATTCCTACTCTCCCTAACTGACTTAAAAATTTCTTCGAATTCAAATAAGTTGTTTCATTGAATGGAAAATTGAATGACATTCATCAAACTCCTAACTATCTAGATACCTTCTAGAGACATTACAACTTAGAAAATAGTATATATTACAAATTTAAATGAAAATGTGAGGAAACCAAATTCCTCTAGTAAATATTTTACCTATGAAGATCAATCATGAACTTAAGTTGTAATATACTCTCTCATCATTTTATGTAGAAGGATACTTTGTTAATCCATATAGTTGCTCCACTTTAATCTCTCAATATTTAAGAGAAGTAGTAGAAACAAGGGGTTGGGAAAAATATTGTGATGTGCGAAAATGGGAGAGAGATATTTAAGAAGCAAAAGGAACCTAAGATTCATTAGATTAAGGAGGAGGTTTTGTTAGTTGACTTTCCAATTCAGTTGAGACAAAAAATATAGCAATTAGTAGATGTAATAAACTTTCCTTTTAGATTTTGAATAAAGGAAGGAACAACTTTGATTTTTCTTGAAATAGGAGTAGAGGCGACATGCTTAGATTCTGATGTAGTGGTTGATGTTACTTATTTACTTCTAGTTTGTTTGACCTATTGCAATTGATCATGATTCCAAAGTAGGATTTGATCTTAGAGTTTGAATTTATATTCTTTGGCAAAGTGACCATATTCGTGATATAATTTGCATTTAAAGTGAAGTTTTTGCAAATGGGTTTAGTTATATCGCGATAATGTTATGGATTTAAGGAACCCTTTTCCAAGTCCACCTCAACACAAATTTATGTGCATACAAACATTTTGACTCTAGGTTATAATTAATTAATGTATTTTCCTAAGGAATTTACAGTAGCTACAACGGATTTGTCACTCCAATGGTGCAAAGGGAGACTAAGTATGTGAAATTGGATTGAAACCATAGAAGGCACATCCAACATAGGGTTGAAGTTTGGGGTCCACTTATTTAGATACGTCCCTTTTGGCCCCATCAAATATCGACCAATTTTGAAAATAAGATCTTTGTATTTTTTTCAATTTGAAGAGAAATGTATGGAACCATCTTCCACAAAAATAGTATGAATGCTTACCTTTGGTCGAGGCCATCCAATTTTTTTGCATCCATGGATCTATTTCTTTTATAGATGGCCATAATTATGTGAACTATCTAATGAGCCATCTCTTAGTGAGGACTATATACTACATATGAAATGATGAGGGAGGAAGCTTCACCTCAAGTGCGAGAGGATGCTTTCTTTACATAACAAAACATAGCTTTCTTCTATGTAGGTTTGTTGAGAGAATAAACCAAAACATATAAAGCTTTGAATTTATTAGAAAGGGGATGGGAGCTGAATGCATTTCCCATTCATAGGTCTGTGTCAATGAGGCCAAAAGAAATTAGGCGACATAAAGAGGTTAGATAGCGAAATTTTCATGCTTATACAAAGGCCACAAAATCTCCACTTATTAACTTTACATAGTGTAAACATATTATTTAGAGATCCATGTAAATTTAATCCATTTAGGAAGCATTTAAGTTTATGACAAAAGCTCATTAAATTAACTTAAAATTTCCTTCAATATTTCAATTTAAATTTTTTCAATATGAAAAATATCATTATAAATCAGATTCTTAAAACAAGACTTCGAAAAAAAGAACACATCACATTATAACACCCAACACATATCTCCCACTTCATTTTTGGAATGAATGTGTTTTAGAAGGCATTGGGAACATCATCGAGAGATACATCAAAACAGACACCCAACGATTGGAGGAGAGAATCTACACCTTCGCACGAATTTGTGTGGAAGTGGATCTTAGCAAGGGCCTACTAAAAAGAATTCAACTGGATCATAAACAACAAAAATGGACGCAAAACCTGAATTATGAAAACAATGCATTCAGATGCAGAATATGTAGGAAGACCGGTCACTTACAAAACACATGTCCAGATGAAAAAAGAGAAAACATAAAAAATAAGAAGACATGGAAAGCAACCAAAGGTCTATAATATTTTACTGGTAACTCGGACATTCCCCCTAACCTGGACTTTACCAGTGATTACCCAGGGGTACGCATGCCATACCAGGTCTTACAACAGTATGCCCATTTACATATAAAAAATTAACTCCATTATAATATATATATATATATATATATATATATATATATATATATATATATATATATATATATATATATATATAATATATATATATATATATATTTGTTTCATTGTTGCTGTGTTTGTACATATGACATCAATGTCCATATAAAAAGAACCCATCTACCAGATTACACGGGTCACCAGCCTCTGTAACCACCAGTCCTCTAGGAGTTCTCTTCAGATACATGGTTCATCAATTAATTAATCCACGTGCAAACATCCTCTCATCTCTGAATTTCTCGAACCAACTTCTTATCACTGCTAGTCGCCAGATCTGGGCTGTGAAAGCACCATTGTTCTCTTTATCCATTGAGAAACCCTCCATAGAATTCCCCATGGAATCAATCAATTAGATATTTCCTATTTCTTAGAAACACCATGCTCCGTATGGCCAGATCTGCAAAAGGCTGCATTGATTTCTCCATTCACAGGCCAATAAAACCCTTGGCTACAAAACGTCCCTTTGAAGCCAAATATGGCTCTGATACCATTTGTTAGGAATTTACCGCAAAAAAATAATAAATATTTTACTGAGAGAAATAAACATAAATAACCTAGCAACAAATCATAAACATAAACACAGATGTTTATCCGGGAAAACCCCAAACTCTGGGGAAAAACCCAACCAATGAAATTTCATTAAACATTGGCCAAAACCCTGGCCAATCCGACCAAGTGAGCCTTCACTACTCACCTCCAGGCCTTCATTACAATGAAGTATTCCCAGCCTTTTATTGGCTCCATTACATGCAATACCATGGGTCAAAACCATGGGTGCACAAAACCATGTGCCCCAAAACCACTACTATTTACCCTAGTCAATTTTGACTCTATCTCGAGTCAAGTTTACCTAACAATTATATTTGTTTTAGAGTCCAAGTTGCAGTTAGTGTATTAGTTTAATGCACGAGAAATCAGTTAACTCAATTAAGTGAGTTAAAGTCAGTCTAATTAGTTGTAACTGATTGTCGCACTAGTGAGAGGTCAAGTGAATTAAATCATATTTAATTCACATGAAGTGATCTGTCAAGTGATTTATGATTTACTATTAATAGCTGCATGCATGTCAGTTTTGATGAAGACCCAGTTAAGACAGAGGTTAAATGGATGTTATTTATCAGTTGTATTATTAGTAAATTGTCGGAGTACAATTAGACAACCATAGGATTTCCCATGATGTATTGCACAATTTTGGAAGGTTGAATTTCCTAATTAATGGGGATAAATTGTTCTTAGAATTGTGCAAGCAAGGCAGATTGAGCAGAGGCAGGAAATTGGCTAAGTGTTGGTCGATTTTGTCCAGGTCAGTGTGAGACAGATGGTAGAGTGCAACAAACTCTTGTGAGAAGAGTGCATTGTATTGTTTCATGATTCCTTGGTTCATTATACAATAGAGATAGAGGGGTTTTGAGCAGTTTGTTTCCCCAGGAAAAATATCTCGTGTTGTGGATTGATTTGCTTTCTCTTACTTGGTGTAATTGTGTGATCATGTTTAATTTCCGCAAATTAATTGTAGAAGGATTCAATATCTTGCTCTAGTATATTACATGATCATATTGAATCCATTGGTATACATATTGTTTGTATAGTTTTTACATGGTATCAGAGCGCCAAAAATCACTATAGTGGAAAAGAAATTGAGTTTGTGCTGAACAACATCAAAACTTGCAGATACTTTCTTTGGAGCGACAAGCAAATAAAGATGGATTTCAATGGATTAATATTGGAATATGAATTTGAGGGCAGTTCTAATTATATCCCATGAAAAGATAGAATGGAGGCAGTTTTGGAGGACAAAGGGTTGAAAGAATTTATTGATAATGATATTCCCAAGTCCGCAGCAGCAAACATCGCTCTCCTTGATGCTTGGAAAAAGAAGGTAGCAAGGACGAGGAGGATATTATTAGAGGGAGTTCGAGATCACATTGTCTCAAGTCTCCATGGCAAGGTGACTCTATATTCTATGTGGAAGGCCTTGACAAATCTGTTTCAGAACAACAATGACCAAAGGAAGTTGGCGCTGAAGGACAAGCTCAGGAAAATCAAGAAGGAGGAGGGCGAGACAATACCAACATACTTGGCGAAGTTCACTCAATGTTGAGATGAACTTGGAATTGTTGTGTGACTGTAGCAGATGATGACTTAGTGAGCCTAACACTTCTAAGCCTTCCCAAGAGCTGGCATAGTTACCAGGACTCAGTGAATGGGAGGGAGAAGTTACCTGATTGGGAGCGACTTTGGTTGGATTTGGTACAAGAAGAATGCAGGCAGAATACCAGGGATGGATCCTCATCCAAGAAAAATGATGAGGAAGATTGTGCCTTGGCCAGTAAGGCAAAGAAGGCCAAGGTAAAGAAATCCCAAGGCGAAGAGGGCAAGAAAGACTTGTCCAAGATCATATGTTTTCACTGTCACGAGCATGGGCATTATGCTACAAATTGTTCACAGAAGAAGACAAGCAAGAAGGAGCCTGCAGTTGCAGCAAGTGAAGCATTGGATTCACAGTCTGAGCTTGATTTTACTCTCATTTCATGCATGGCCAACACTGTAATGGGATGCATGTGGTATTTAGACAGTGGTGCCTCGTTCCATATGACGGGGGATAGAGATCTCTTCAGTGAATTAGAGGAGAAGGACCTCCAACAAAACATAGAGTTTGGAGATGACGGGAGGTATAGCGCGATCGGGATAGGTACAATTACCTTTCAGAGGGAGTCTGGCTCCCATCTTAGACTAGCAGATGTTTTGTATGTTCCAGGCCTAAAGAAGAATATTGTCTCCGTAGTGGTGTTGGATGACCGTGGTTATGAGGTGATGTTTAGAAAAGGAAATGTGTTCCTTAAACACATAACCACAGGACAGGTGAAGCAAATCAGTTCAAGAGTCAAGAACCTGTATGTTCTCGAGGTTGAGGATGCATGCAAGGCTTTGATGAGCAAAGCAATGGTTAATGACTTGGTGGTTGAGAGGGAGTAATTATCTCTCAACATGTAACCTCAGAAATAATCTCAGAAGGTCATGGAGCAACCACAATTGGAGAAGCAGAGAGGAGATTGAGTGGAAGAGTCCACCCAAGCAGAGACCTATAGGAGGGGGGAATTTCGAGCCAGATGGGCAGAGGGAGTACATGCAGCTATACCTCCAAGTGTGAGGTGGGGCGATGTGCATAATTAATTCCAAGAAGAAATTTGGGCAGGGTCCATTGAGATGGTGTGTCTCATGGATCAAACCTGGCTACGAGGAGCCCACAATACAACAGTAGTAGGAAGGATCGGTTAGGTTGATGGAGTCAGATGTCAGGAAGACAAAAATCAGAGTGATGGGTGTTGGAATTTGGAGCGCATATCAGAGTTGGCAACAGTGCAGAGTGCATGGATGCAAATTTCAGAAGCACAAAAAGTCTAGTAGACATGTGCAATAGCCAACAACAGTCAGAAGACTCTGATGATAAATGCATTATATTGATTCAGTTGTTTGGAGGCTATTCAATTTCAGAAGTGTTGGATGCAAGAACATTCCAAAGGTACCGGATCGGGACAGATTGATTCCTTTCTTGTTGAGAGGGAGTGTTGAAATTTGTAACAAGAAAGCGATCAGTGCATCAGAAGCTGTGTCAAAAATGGCACCAGAAATGGTTTCCATAAGGCTTTGATTCAATTTTCGTAATTAAATTGAAAAATATGTGTCAAATTTATTTATCCTTTAAATAAATTGGACAATAAATTGTAATCTTATCTCATGATCACTTGTAATAGTTAACCGAGTGTGATAGACTCAGGTAGCTCATGAAATTCAAGTCAAGGGTGGTTGGTGAGGCATGTAGAGTGATTCTATTTGTTTTAGAGTTCAAGTTGCAGTTAGTGTATTAGTTTAATGCATGAGAAATCAATTAACTTAATTAAGTGAACTAGTTGTAACTGATTGTTGCACTAGTGAGAGGTCAAGTGAATTAAATCATATTTAATTCACATTCAATTATCTGTCAAGTGACTGATGATTTACTATTAATAGCTGCATGCATGTCAGTTATGATGAAGACCCAGTTGAGACAGAGGTTAAATGAATGTTATCTATTAGTTGTATTATTAGTAAATTTCCGGCGTGTAATTAGACAACCATGTGATTGGCCATGATGTATTGCATATTTTTGGAAGGTTGATTTTCCTAATTAATAGGGATTAATTGTTCTTAGAATTGCGCAAGCAAGGCAGGCTGAGCAGAGGCAGGAAATTGGCTAAGTGTTGGTTGATTTTGTCCGGATCAATGTGAGACCGTTGTTAGAGTGCAACAGACTCTTGTGAGAAGAGTGCATTGTATTGTTTCATGATTCCTTGGTTCATTATACAATAGATAGAGGGGTTTTGAGCAAATTGCTTTCCCAGGAAAAATATCTAGTGTTGTGGATTGATTTGCTTTCTCTTACATGGTGTGATTGTGCAATCGTGTGCAATCGTGTTTAATTTCTGCAAATTAATTATCGAAGGATTCGGTATCTTGCTCTAGTATATTGCATGATTATATTGAATCCACTGGTATACATATTGTTTGTATAATTTGTACACTTCAACATTGTAACACCATATTTATAATGGAGTCCATATTAATGTTATATTAACAGAATGAAGAAAGATTATTTCAATGCTTATTATCAGAGCACAATCAGTTTTGGGATCCCATTTTTATAAAAAATAATTTTGGGATCCTATTTTATAAAAAATAATCAAAGCACAACTAATTTTTTAATCCCATTCTTATAGAGAATAATGAAATTTTTATTTAATTAATTTTTATAATTGGTTATCATTAAAGCATAACCATTTTTGGGATCCCAATTTTATATACATAATGAAATCTTTAAATATTTTTAATATAAGATATATGTTGAAATAAATGTTTATATATTTAATACTATTACTATTAGATATATTAAAAAATAAGTGTTCACATTTGTCAAAGATGTGAAGATTTTGAAATTTGTAATTTAATTTTTTTTTAATATTTTCAATATAAAATATATCTTGAAATAAATATTTTTCCAACTTTTATTAATTTTCCTTAATATTATTAATTCTCAACCCACCTCACAACACGCTGACGACGCGGTCACATGGAAAACCTGAGAGGCAGCTATATCACGTAAATGGATTCGAATGCCTTCCAACACGGTAGGAACACGTTGGTGGAGCGTGATTTAATGGAAGTTACGCACGCGGACTATAGTAACGGACTGTAGCAGCGGTGCAAGTTTTCGTTTTCTTTTTTATGGGCTTCCAACATTGGTGGAGCGTGATTTAATGGAAGTTACTCTGGCGGACTATAGCAACGGTGCAGGTTTTCGTTTTCTTTTTTATTAGCGGCGGCCCAGGGTTCCGAGTGTTGTAGTTTACACAGGGTTTTGATTTTCGTGGGCATCCAGTAGATCTCCAAGGGGCATGGCGAGGAAGATTGCTAGTGTAAGCACACCGACAAAAGAAAAAGAAGGATCTTTATGCAGAGAGAACCCAATTACGAATACAGGAGTGTTGGCATTTAGCCAACAGGAATCTTTGGATCTGGCCTCTTCGTGTCGTTCACGCCGAATAGCGTTTATACCAGTGTCCATGTCTGCGTCGTTGAGGGAGCGTATGTGTGCTGTGCTCACCTCAACAGTCAACTGTTGTGGAGAAAGTTCTGCTCTCATTGAGGGAGCGTCTTGCGACAGACATCAACTAGCGTTGTCGACAAGCTAGCGTTCACGCATTTAATTAGGTGTATCTGATGGTGATTTTTGGTTTTTGAAATCTGAAAATGCTAAAAATGGAAAGTACATATTAGATTTTGTGGAAGCAAATTATTTGGAACAAGTCAAAATTGCTTCCGTTGACAAAAACAAGAAAGTGGATTTGGGTAAATGCAAAACAATATCAGGGTATTTTAAAGCGCAGACTTCCCTGCTTTAAATGAGAACAAAAAAGAAAAAAACAAACCCAGAAAAAAAGAAAAAAGAACAACAAAAATAAAGAAGATTCAATCATTCATTGTCCCAAATCTACATCTCTTACTTGGTCATGAAATCTCTATGTTCAAGAACTGATGAAGGCCAGGGCAAGGCTGGAAATTTTAGAAGCCAAAGAATATGAAATGAACCGCAAACTTTCAAATCAATGTTTAATGGAAGGTAATAGGATTTTAAAAGAGTAGGTAACAATGTTACAAGATGTTGTAGAGATAGAAAAACGAGAATGAGAATACATGAAGGCAGCATGGAAAACCAAGAATGAAGTAATGGCAGCGAACAAAGATGTGATAATCTCTAAAACAACTCAGGTAGATACACAAAAAAAAAAGCGGGGAAGATATGTGAAGAGAGACCTCGACCTATAAAAGTCATCATAGCAAGTGTGCAAGAGAAACATAATCTCTTAAGCAAAAAAAACTCTTGAAAGGCTCACACTTCTTCCTAGATGAAGATTTAACTAGCAAACAACAACAAGAGAGAAGCGAAGAAGTGGAGACGCAAGAAACGAAGGGAAAAGAGCATGGTTGTACAATGGTAAAGCGGTTATTGTAGTGTTTGGGTCTCATGGAAAATAGGGAAGCAAGATGACAGTAAAGAAAAAACAGTCTGGTTGTTGGAACTGTAGAGGTTACCCTTGGAGGAGATGACCTGGGATAGGGCCTATTGCAGAAGGTAGAGACATAATTTGTCTCACAGAAACTCATGAACATGATGGTTGCAAAACTCCTATGTTTGACGGTTATTTGAAGTTAGTAGTTTGGAACAAAGCAACAAAAATGGGCAAAGGGTACAGAGGAACACTGGTTTTAGCGAAAGAAAAGGAAGGTCATCACATTTAGTTAGTGAAAGAAGATACAAATAAACAATATTTATGGTTCAAAATAACAGAGAATGAGAACGACATAAGAATTGCAACATGTTATTTTGCGCCTCAAGTATCAAAAACTTACAAAAATAAGGGATTGGACAACAAAGATCCATATGCAGCTTTAACGAAATATATTGCCGCATATTATCAACAGGGAGAAGTTATTTCAGTGGGAGATTTTAATGCTAGAACAACAAATCAAAACACTAGTATTATTTGTTGCAAAGAGGATCACAATCCTATTTGGCTCATTGAAGTGGATAATTCTCGATGGTTGAGATGTTTAGAAGACGACAAAGTTAGTAATCATTTTGGAGAGGAGTTGCTTACGTTGTGTGGTGATTTCAACTTAATTATTTGCAATGGTCTAGATAGATGGGAAAAGTCTAAGAACTTCACTTGCGACACATACAATGGGGCAAGTGTTGTTGACTATGTTATTGGTTCACAAAGCTTAATATAAAGGATAGATGAAATTAATATTGGAGAGCATATTTGAGACTTAAAATCAGATCATAACCCAATTTATATAAATTTATCTAGGTTAGAAGAAAGACAGAATAGGAGGAAAACCCAATGTTCTCAACAACAATCAACATCAAGGGACAAAATTCTTCTAACACAAGAAAATTGCACCATTTTCAAAACATTGTTGGAGAGATCAATTCAGAAGGAGAAAATTGGTCCCCAAAGCCTCAACAACCACGAGTTAACAAATATAATCCAGGGTGTACTTGAGAAGTGCAAAAGAGAAAAAATAGGAAATCAGAATCAAATTGTTTTCCTGTAAATGCGTGGTTCGATGAGGAATGCAAAATGGCAAGGAGTACCTTGAAAAAGGAAGGAGCGAGGAATATGAATGTAAAGTTATATAATCATATTCTAAAAAACAAAAAATACGAGTTCATGCAAACAAGGCGAGAAGAGTTGATATATCTAGGCAAGAATAATCCAAAACTTTTTTGGCAGGAACTTCAACCAAGGAAGAAGCAATTTGAAAATAATATTACAGCCAATCAGTGGTTTGACTATGCAAGACAACTCGGTTGAGCATCCTCCCAGGATCAACACAACTACAAAGCTTTTCATAGTACAGGAGGTAGAGGCATGAATTAAAAAGTTGAAAATAGGGAAGATAAAGGACTTGGTTGAACTTTAAGCAAAATATCGAAAGTGGGGAATGAACTTTTTGGCACCGCACATCATGGAAATATTAAACAACGTCATTCATCAAAGATTCCGAAGGGATTGGACAACTAGTCTAGCAATACCCCTTTTTAAAAGTGTAGACATTAATAATCCTTCCAACTATAGAACCATTATGATCAGTCCTTTGTTTGTAAATCTTTTCAGCGACATGGTAGAAAATAGAAGCAGTAAGTGGGCAGAAGTAAAGAAAAGAGAGCAAAAGGGAAAGCGGGTTTTAGGCCGAAGCATTCTACAGTAGATCATGGTATCACGCTGAGACACATTGTTGAAAAGGTTTTGTGGGGAAAAGAAAAAGTATTTTGCTGCTTTGTTGACGTCAAAAAGGCATTTGGCATGGTCCCTAGAGATAAGTTGAGATGTAGAATGGAAGAACTTGAAATTCCTTTACAATATAGAATTGTTGTCCATAGACTTTATGAAGAGGTGAAAGTCAAAATTATAACTTCAACAGACATTTTAGAAAGTTTTAGAAGTGACATCGGAGTCAAGCAAGGTTGCCCTTTATCCCCTAGCATTTTTGGTTTATATATTGACAAATTGGAAGAGTGGCTAAATTTGAAAAGTGGGGATGGTGTTCGATTGAGGGAGTTTGTGATAAAGCTTCTTCTATTTGCCGACGATTTTGTACTGGTTGCTAAATCAACCCATGGATTGCAAATGCACCTATATGCCCTTTAGCATTTTTGTAAAGCATTGGGGATGCAAGTCAATACTAGTAAGACCAAAATAACAATTTTCTATAATAAAAGGAAGCAAAGCCAACATATGTTCTTCTTTGAAGGCAATATTCTTGAAGAAGTAAATGAATACAAGTACCTCAGAATCATTTTCAACAACAATTTTAATTGGGAGGATTGCAGAAATAAAATAAGTTTAAGAGGGTGGAAAACATTATATGCACTTAAAAACAAATGTAGAGAGGCAAAGTTATGTGATTGGAACACGATTAAAGTGCTTTTTAGACTTCTAGTTTGTCCAGATATTATATGGGTGTGAATTGTGGGCTAGTAGCATCTCTGTTTCAAAATGG
>CM076569.1:412476384-412524832 GCA_034641835.2 Pinus albicaulis | reverse complement strand
GAAAGAAAGAAATCATGGATGAGACAAAACAACAAATGGATAAAAAAATGGAATATTTACCTTAATTCATAGCCCACAAATAGAAAGGGTATGTGGGGAAAAGAGTTGGGTAGAAATAAGAATTACTATGTTCAGGAATTCAACCTCACTTGTGACCTCCAACAAAAAGAGTACATTGGAGCCGAAGCTAGCGTTCCGTGGAGAGAAAAGGTTTTTATTGCTCAATTAATAACTAACAAACATCAACTTTGGTGTGAAACGAGACGGTTGAAGAGACCTAAAGAAGCTTGGGAAGAAAGGGTGTGTATATTTTGCACTTCTAGGTCAAAGGAATCAGAAAATCATTTCATTTTGGAATGTGATGCTTTCAGAGACATCAATGAAAATTACCGTAGTATGTTAGCACCAATTCCGTGGCATTGTTTTTTTAGTGAGGGAACTGTTAAAAGGCTGGGTCAACTCATCATCAATTTGAGTAAAAAAAAATATTTAATTACAGAAAGCAAAAAAAAAACGGCCTGTAAACTATTTAAAAAAAATGTCTCATAAATTATTTTTAATCTCGTAACTGTTAAAATATCATTCATTCATTATAATAAAATAAGTATTTTCATTTACCAAAAATATAAAGATATTCATAGTTTTATAGATATAGTACATAACTACTTAGGCTGGAACTTAAACAACCACATATTTGTTATTGAGAAGTAAGAATATTCTTACCATTTAACTACAAACACTGTGCTTTTGGCTCATTCCTTCGCACTTTAGTTGAACTATTTCCACAAGAATTTCACTTCCGTGATTACTCATCCCATTGCATTAATTCCACAACAATTTCACTTCCGTAATTAAAATTACATATATATTGGAGACATTATGATTCCTGATTATATATATATATATATATATATATATATTTGAGTGTCCCGACGCTGGTCAGGATGCTTGGCTCTCACTCAAGATATCCTGATTCAAAACAGATGCATGTGCAGGATAAAATCAAACTTAACGAGCACTTGGCATTTTGTAAAAATTCGAACCCTGGTCTTCTTGGTTTGAGAAAGTGAAACCCTACGAATCTTGGGCATTTTGAAAAGAGGTTGTCTATGGATGTTATAAATTTGTAAAGTAGATTTCTTATAGGAATCTGGTAATTAAAAAAAAATAGTTTTTTTATGAAAATCTGGTAATTAAAAAAAATAATCGGAATATATTGAAGTGTTTAAATTATTTTTTATAGTGAAAATAGATTTAACAACATCAAAAACCATAATAGTCCCAATATCTAAATTTCTAAAATTTTACAACTCTAACTAATATTTTTAAAAATTTCTTCCAAATTTTATCATAATCTTACTAAAATTATAATTATCCGAACTAATTTATAAACTCTTTAAACTACCTTTTGAAAAATGCCAAGTTGATTCGCCTTTTGCAAAATGCAAAGTTGATTGACCAGGTTCTCACTCGAGAGACCCGGGTTCAGGTCCCGGGAACGGAAAGAGATCACTGTTTCTATAAAACAAAAAATCTACCGGAAAAAAATCCAACTCAACGGGTTCTTGGCAGGGTTCTTGGCATTTCGTAGAAAGTCGAACCCTAAGAATTTTGGGCATTATGAAAAATGCAAGGTTAATTTCATCTGCAAGATACTTGACTGTCACCCGAGAGGCCCGGGTTCAAGTCCCAGCAACGGAAATAAAACACTGTTTTGTATAAAACAAGGTGCACCTGCCACGAAAATCCAGCACGAGTTCTTCGCATTTCGTAGAAAGTCGAATAGTCGCGGCTACGGAAAGAGATGACTATCATGTATAAAAATAAGGTTTCTCTAAAGACAAAAATCCGGCTATTGGAAACTTCGTAGAAAGCCGGACCCTATCAATATTGGGCATTTATAAAATTACACAGTCCATAGTTGCGCCTGCCGGGAGGCGAACCCGAATCTATTTCTTGGAAGGCAATTATCCTAACTGTGGGACTACCAACACGCTGATTGAACCATCAAATAACTATTATTTTCACATGAATTTCCACAATACAAACGGAAAATTTTGGTTTTTATTTATGCTGATGTATCCATTCGAATACGAAAAGATGAAATCTCTTCATTTTCTCACGTTCTCAGCTCTTCAATGGGATCAACTTTTTCTTTCTAAAGAGAATAGAGAATATGTTCTTTTAGGAAATGTAGAGTGCTTCCACTCTGCATTCAAGAAGCATGAGTTACAAATTTACCAATCAAATAGTAATTGGCCAAAGTAGGTACTAATTTAGGAATCGAAGAAATTAGACCTCTAGAGATTCTTCGAAAGGGGAAAAAATAGAGGTTGTGATGTAGAGATTCTTGAACAACCAAGAAAGGCTTTACAGTCTTCGTTTTGGGAATGATACAGTTATATTTTGCATTAAAAAAAATATTAAACCAGGGATAAATCTAAGGGTTGCAGTTTTATTTTAAAGCTTGGCAATACAAAGTTTGGAAAGCAAAATCAGAATTTTACAATTGGTATTTTGCATTAAACAAAATATTAAACTAGGGATAAATCTAAGGGATACAGTTTTATTTTACAGCTTGGTAATACAAAGTTTTGAAAGCAAGATCAAAATTTTACAATTGGTGGGTTGAAAGAAAATCAAAACTTATATTTTTGATGGGGAAGAAAGGAAAAACACACATATATATTTTCTATTTTCTATTCGAGGTCTTGTCGCCGATGGTATTATTTCTATGGAGGATTGTCCTACCGAGCAGTATACAACCGATATCTTCACCAAATCCTTGACAAAAGCAAAGTATGTGTATCTTGGTTCTTTTCTTGGGATGATGGATGTTGTCATCAAGGGAGAGTAGTAATGACTCCTTCTTTCCTTAGTGTTAGGTAGTGTTAGGATGGGCCCTTCTCCCAACTATTATTAAGGGGGAGTGTGGGAATATATTACATTCCTTGGAAGGTAATAATGTATTTGTATTATGTCGGAAGTTGAATACAATCTTATGTAAAAGAGTAACACATTATATCCCATATTCATTACGACAAAGTATACTCTTGTACCCATTTATTATATAAATAGGTGTTATTTTGGAGAATTATATTATCTCACATTAAATATGTGAGAGTAATTCCTCCACATCTCTGAGTATATAATAGGGTCAAGGGAGCCTTTTTTTATCACTATCACATATCATCTTGTGCTCATAATGTTATTTGTATCAGGTTATTTGTAGTTGCTCTCTTTGCAAGATTGCACGAGATTTCAGGAGATAATAGAAGACAACATTTCCTGTGGACATAGCCCAATTGGGTGAACCACGTATATCTGTTATATTATTTTTCGTTGTTCTCTTTTTGTTCTTATTTATATGTTGATATGTTGTTAGTTTCTTAGATAGATAGCTAGTTTAGTAGATCTAATATTCTCACATAGTGCACATCTGGAGAATTGTATGAATGAAGTTGTTTAGTCAATTTAGTGTCCTAAATTGCTAACATAAATTATTGACCAGGGCTAGTAAACTGATGAAGTGTGATGCACTATATGTGCCTAAGTATCCATTTTTCTTACTTCGTTGTTTTTAGTGTTTTATTGATGTTTTGGGGTTTTTATTGTTGATGCTTAGTATGCTACTCTATGCTAAAAAGATGAAGTTAGATCTATGTCAACAGGGAGAAAATGAAATGTTAATAAATGAATTAAAACATAATTTATTTGCATGTTCTGTTCCTAATTAGAAAATGATGAAAACAGAGAGTCCTAATCTATGGATATTACAGCTTCTAAATGAACATTCATGAAATGAAAAGTAACTCAAAACACTACAACTTAATTTGATTCATTTAGTAAGAGATTTGTTGGAAGAGCTTGTGAAAAAGATTAATTCTAATGCAATGAGGATCTCCTAAAACATAAAAGGAAATGCTGAAACAACTTATAACATTACAACTAAATCTCATTCATGAGTTAGAGGTTTATTGGAAGAGCTTTTTGAAAGAGATTAATCGTAATGTGATAAGGATCTTCTATGAAGCAAAACAATCAATGACTCAAAATATTACAATTTAGTCTCATTCACGAATTAGAGGTTTATTGGAAAAGCTTTTGAAAGAGACTAACTGCAGTATAATGAGGATATTCTTTTTAACTAAATAACAGAAAATGAAATGCTAATAACTCAGAATATCACAATTGAATCCCATTCATTTAATAGAGATGTATTGGAAGAGCTTGAGAAAGAGACTAACTGCAATATCATGAGGATCCTTTATCTAAGCAAATGTCATGAAAAATAATGCTAAAAACTATGATTTCAGAAAGCAATCTAAGTAAGGAAATATGACAAAACAGAATTGAAAATGACTTATCTAGAAAACATGTAAAACCTCCTCAAATAGCAGGGGCCCTCTGCTACCAATTCGGTGTAATCCTTAGCTCCTTGAAGATGTGATCAAAATAGCATCAAAGAACTAAACTTCTTTATTGATAAACTCACAAATCTACATCCCATTCCATCTTAAGCTTTGTTACAAAACACTCTCTAATCCTTTCTCTTCTTCTCCTATTTTTCACTACCCTTGATAGGAAAAATCTTCCCCTATTTATACAAAAATATGAGAAGTTATCTCATTAATGAGAGTCCATGAATCTCTTCCTCTATCTCTAGAGTTACAATCAAAATAGGAAATGATAAGACACATGTATTTTTAGAGTTTCAATACAAATAAGAAATGAGACACATATCTTCTTAGAGTTTCAATACAAAAGGAAATGAGACACATGTCCTCATGATCCCATGATCTTCTCCACTCAAATTCGAATTTGGTTTTAGGAGGCCACATAAAGGTCTTTTAGAAGCTTCCTTTTGACCTACACATGTCACAAAACTCATAACACATATATAGATATATGAAACTATGTTAATTTTCTAGTTTCTAATCATAAATTCACTTTAAACACATAAAATAAATAACTTTGGAAGACAAGGATCCTAACCAATATATTTATGAAAATGGTTACTTGATGTAGGGTTTTAGGTCAGATAGTTATGAAATGAGAGCTAAATGGTAATGACATAATGAAAATATGTATGAATATGGAAAACACTTTTGAGACTCAACAGAAACCAAGACACAAGCATCAAGTTGGCCATTCGTTCAACGATAAATACAACACATAATCAAAAATATTTTTTTTTCCTTGTGCTAATAATACATAACAAGGTGAATACATGTAGTGGGCGCTGTGTTAATAATTATGCACCTTTGATTTTTAGTTTCGCCAACAAATAACCTCCCTTTATATTTTTGTTTCACTGGAATTCAATGAAAATAGAGGCATTCTTAAATAATGCTTCAAATGTTGCTCCAATAATTACAATACACAACCAAGAGAAATAACTTCCTCAACAAAAAACCCTAACATATACACTATTCAAAAATATCAACATAAAATACAAGGAGACAAATTTCTTAGAAGTGATTTCTTTGGCCAATGTTGCTTCATAAGACATCAAAAATGTTGCTCCAACAATTATAGTATACAACCCAAAAAATAGTTTCCACAAGGAAAAGCCTCTAACCTATACAGTATTAGAAAAATATCAACATAAAATACAAAGAGTCAACTTTCTTAATAGTGATTTCTTCGACAAATGCTACTTCATAAGACATTAGAAATAATTTTTTTTCCAAAGCTTGTTACGCATAAGGAGGCATTGCCGAATATAAGAGGTTTTCTTGTGTGGAGCTTTCATTATGCAGAAAGATTTGCAAAAAGCAAACCTCCGCACATTTCTTGTCCACGCAATAAAAGCTAATTAATGGGAACTGGTCAAATTGAATATATATATGTCAAATTTACATAATTATGTCACATTAACAAAGGAGGAAAGATAGTTAACTTGGACATGATTTCACCACGTCGGATGAATTTTTTCCCAAATTAACCAGAGCTAGTAACACTAATTATCAATACAAGAACAAACAATATCAAGAAATGACTATACTCATGTCTAAACATATCACTGAAGAAAAATAATGCTCTCGCTAAAGGACCTACAAAAAAACTAATAATTGACTATAATAAATAGACAATAATAATTGTATGATAATGGACGATAATAAACAAATAATACTAAGACATGACTATACTTGTGTCTAAACATATCATAGAAGAAAAATAATGTTCTCGCTAAACGACCCACAAATGAACTATTAATAGCATGGTATGGAAACCATAGTTATCGACTATTGAAAAAATAACACCATGAACTTGAGATTTGGAAGCACACTTAATTTCATTGTTTGAAGTTTTCCTGCAAGTGCTAAGAGTATATTAGTATCGCCTGAGGCAAGAGGCACAAGAAGCTACACCAATCTTCATGATTTTAATTTTACAAACCATTGATCATCCTAGAGCTTTGAGCATCGACATTAATTTCAAGTTTAAAGTATTTCAAGATATATATTTACCTACCAGGTTTAAGGATACCACTGATATTATGAAGAATCACTATTTTTTTCTTCTTTTCTTTCTCAACGTAAGCATTCCTAAAGCATCCTACAATCAACATCCACAAATTTATGTCAAAGATAAAAATAATTAAGGCACATTGTGGGTTGCACCAACGAAATAAATGCCATCTTCCCTATAGAATTGAAAGTGGCCAATGTGAAAATTCCTAGATCCAGGATCTAAGAATCCCTACTACAACAAGATGAACTACTTCTCCTACTTGAAAATCTGATTAAACAAATTATTTAGTATTACTTCTTAAAATATCAAAGTAGTTATTGAAGCAACCTTTACCCATTAAAATACATTTATGAAAATAGAAACTGAGCAAGAAAGAATAATGAAAACACAGGACACCATTATTTTTGGACAAATGTCCCTGAAAAACCCAATGCGGTAAAACTGGTGCAATAGATCTGAGGGTTCCTATATTATGTAGTAATTTTATGAATAAAAATATGGGATGCCTTTCTGGAAATCCCTACAGAGAATATGACTGACAAAAAGTTAGTGAGAGAAATATCACACTGATTTGGAAGCCCGAATGACCAACAACTTTGGATCTGCAAGCCCTCCATTGCGTTGCACAGTCACCATGCAGTCTCTGCATCACTTTGCGTGGGGAATGCGTGGCTTCTGCGTCGTTGGTCTTCTGCTGGCTGGATTTACCCTTTTTGCCTCTTCCGGTATCACACCCCGACTCTCCGACACTAGATCTAGCTGACCCTCAGTGGAATTTCAAATTCCCTTGAGGCTCCGACACTACCTTTGTGTGGTACTGCACTGCCTCTGCATAACTGCTATGATACCTATGCTAATATGCTCTTTGTGTTCTTTGCTGTGTATTCTCTAGCTCAAGAAAATCTCCAACCAGAATTACTGCCCTTCACTGCAATCAAGAATCACTTAGATTTGATTTTCGTCTGAGCATTTTCTCCGTCGGAAAAATTTGATCTCTAGATCCTCTTGGTGTCCCTTACAAATGACCCTCAAGCCTTCCTTTATAGTCTTCTCGTTAACAAATAAACTACCGAGATTAGATATCCAATCAACGACTATGACTAAATCAGACTTGATCTTCTTTTTCTAGAATATCCACCCATAATTTACATTAATACTGATTAATTATTTTAATTTCCTAAATTAGACTTAGGGTCCTCATTAAAAATAAATATTTTTTCTTATAAAACTGTTTTTGGGTGGAATTTCCCAAAACGATTTCTGGGTTATTTGTAATGCATGTGTATAAGACTCTCCACAAAATTTGGGGCTTAGAGCACACCCAATGCTACGAAAAATAAACACTCCCTCTTAGCAAGGAATGTGCTCAAACATATATGCCCTTATGCACATTGCTCTGTCTTTGAAGCATCTCCTTCTGCACTGAAGATGCCCATAAATCACTGCGTTGATGCTGCTCTGTACCTTTTCCGACCCTACGATGATCAACACTGCATCCATAATGTAACTCTCTCTCGAATGTTGCATTTGTTGCTAGCACTGCCACTACTAACACTACACTGCAACTCAACTGTTGAGAGAAGCAACTGAAAAACGTCCAAAAATTCGAACAAGTGTTTAGGATGCATCTTGGTGCTGAAAAAACTGTCTGTTGATAGCTACTACGCCGTCCCTCTGATGGACTGCACCGCTATTGCTCGGCACTGTGTTGTTGCTTCTATGAACTATGCTGCTGCTGCTCTATACTGTGCTACGCTGCTGCAACTCTTCTTTGTGCTACTTAGAGGTTGGCGCTACTAACAATTGAAACTTTCTTCTCTACACTCCTTTGTATTGATTGAAAAATCCTCTAGCCTACTATTGCTGATTGTGGGCACCTGTAGAAAGGTTGTGATACGAGAGGTGGATTCCCTTAGGATCCTTCCTAGTTGAAGTTCTTGCGAAATTACAACTCAATGAATTCCCATCTCCCTCCTCGAGATGCGTGGGCACTCATGGCGTACTCATCCTCATCGATATTCACGGCTGCAACCTTTGGATCATGCTTCTCATCCTTTTCCTTTTGCTTTAAAGGACACTGGGAAGCGTAGTGACCAACTTTACCACACTTGAAGCATTTGATCTTCGAGACATATTTTGTAAGTCTCCGTTGCTCCTGTTGTCCCTTAGATGCAAGGGTTGCATCTTCCTCCTCTTGCTTCACCTTCATTCCACTGCCACTGCTACCATCAAGTTTGCACTTGACCAAGTCTCTCCTTAGCTCTTCTTTCTGAAAAGAAACCCACATCTCCTCCCAACTTGGAAATGTCGCTCTGCCTAGGATGCTCTGGATAAATACTTGCCAATCTTCGGTGACTGCATTCAATACTAGTCTCACCATCACTGAAGAAGAAGGGGTAGACCCTATAACTGCAATTTGGTCATGGATTCCCTGAATCCTAGTCAAGAATAGAATCAGGCGCTCCCCTCTCCGCATCTGTGCCATCCTCAATTATTGCTCTAAGTACATCTTCTGTTGCTTATTAAGATCCCTCATATAACATGGCCAAGGCTTCCCACATCTACCTGGCCATATCTTTGCCAGCAATATGGGACACAAAATGGTCCTTGAATCCATCCATGAGTAACCTTTTTACCTTCACCATATCACCCTTGTAATTTTTCGACATATTTGGATCTGCTGGGACAGATACCGTGCTCGTCACGAAGAGCTTGAGATCATAATCATTGAGAAGAGAAGAGATCCTTGTCTTGCAGATCACTTATTTTTAGGCTCCCTCCAACCGGTCCTGATATCTAAGCCCGTGAGTTGCCATGCCCGTCAAATCTATCGAATCTGCTCCTCTTCTTCACCCTCTGCGCAGCGCTGGGTAGGATTATGCACTCCTTGTGGAGCTTGTATATCTGTTGCCCAGATCTGTTGCTAAGATCTTGGAAAAATTGAAATTTCCCAGCTAGGAACTTCTTGAGAGAGAAAATTCCCTCAATGTGCTGCTTCTTCTCTTCTGACACTTTTTTCCCGTCAAAATAAAATATTTCCGTACAGAAATTGTGTCCCACTAGCTCTATGATGCTCCCTCTGTCTTGAAAAAATTATGATCTGGAAGTCTTTCCTCTCTGTCGATTCACTCAAAGAGAGACCTTCCTGGAAATTCAACCCTCCTAGCTTGGACTGCACAATCCATCTGGGGATTCAAACTGGTTCTTTCTGCAGCTTTTCAACCTCTGTATCGCACTGGATTTGCTCTTCCTATTTCATAATGCAAGCTCTGATACCATGTGAATATTCCTAGATCCCAGATCTATGAATCCCTACTACAAGCTGAGCTAGTTCCCCTACTTGCAAATATGATTGAAGCAAATTATTTAAGATTACTTATTAAAATATCAAAGCAGTTACTGAAGCAACCTTCACCCATTAAAACACATTTTTGAAAAAAAAAAACTGAGCAAGAGGGAATAATGAAAACACATGACACCGTTATTTTTGGAAAAAAATCCCCAGAAAAACCCAATGTGGGAAAACCGATGCAACATATCAGAGGGTTTATATATTATGCAGTAATTTTCCAAATACAAATATGAGATGCCTTTCTAGAAATCCCTACAGAGAATATGATTGGAAAACTGTTAGTGAGAGAACTATCACACTGATCTGGAAGCCTGACTGACCCACAAGCACGGATCCGCAAGCCCTCCCCTGTGCTACGCAATCTTTGCATCACTCTGCGTGGGGACAACATGGATTATACGCTGCTGGTCTTTCGCTAGCTAGATATGCCCTTCTGGCCTCTTCCGGTCTCACACCCAGACTCTCTGACACTGGATCTGGCTGACGCTCAACTGAATTTCGAATTCCCTTGAGGTTGCAACGCTGCCTCTGCGTGACTGCATTGCCTTTGATTATCTACTCCATTTCTTCTCTGTTGTGTATTCTACGGCTCAAGAAAATCTCCAACCGGAATTAATTCCCCTTATTGCAATTAAGAATCACTTAGATCTGATTTTCATCTGAGCACTTGTTCTATCAGAAAAATTTGATCTCTAGATCCTCTTAGTGTCCCTTACAAATGACCCTCAAACCTTCCTTTATAGTCTTCTCGTTGACAAATCAACGACCGAGATTAGATCTCCAATCAAAGAATAAGATTAAATTAGAATTGATCTGCTTTTTCTAGAAGATTCACCCACATTTTACATTAATACTGATTAATTATTTTAATTTCTTAAGTTAGACTTAGGGTCCTCATTAAAAATAATTATTTTTTCTTATAAAACTGTTTATGGGTGGAATTTCCCAAAACGGTTTCTGGGTTATTTGTAATGCATGTGTCTAAACCTCTCCACAAAATTTTGGGCTTAAAGCACATCCAATGCTACCAAAAAATAAAAAACCGATGGATGCAAGAGTGCTTGTGTCAAATTTAATACCCCTTAATACTGCTACATGGGAAACTACGCAAACAACTGTAGTCCAAACATGTACACCAAAATTTTCAAGAAATAATTCCCACATGTTTGTATCAGTGATAACAATGATGATGGTGCTAGAAACTTGATCTACCAATGTCATCATGAGTTTCTGTTATGCAAAAACACATCTCTGAAATCTAACTAGTCCAATGCCCAAATCACCATTAAATGAATAACTCATAAGAAATCTTGTTGAAAAACGCAGCAAAAAATTCCCAATTTGTTTTTTCCTTGATTAAATTAAGAAAACTCAAATTTCCACATCGAAAGACAACTTGGATGATGTTAAATTGAGTGACATGGCTTGTGTCACCCAGTTTAGTTAGTAAATTTGAGTTTGGAGGAGTTAGAGTTCAGTTTAACATGTGTGATTTATAAGTAGTATCAATCAAGGTCAATTATCTAAGGTTGTTTTCAGTTAAAATAGTTCCAATTGTTGGAAGAAATAGTGGAGGGTCAAGTTGTGCAGTGGGACTTTAGTCAAACTCAGTGATCATCCAATTAACTGATCAATCAATCCAAAATAACTAGTGCATGTAGAGAATTCAAGTTACCCAGTTAAGATGGAGATTCCAAGGCAGTGTAACATCAATTGTAGACTAGTTCTTGGTGTACACGTGTTGCACGAAGTCAGATGACCAACCTAAAGAAATTGCACAATCAATGGGAGGAAAATTCCTAAATAATAGGGGCCTAATTCCTCAAGGAACAACGCAAGGAAGTAGGGGCTCAAGCAGAGGCATAAAATGGCTAAGTCTGGGTCAGAGGTTTCGAGTATGTAGAGAGATGGGTTATGCACTTGCAGGTTGTGCTCAGTTGAGAAAATCAATTGTAATACATCTTTATTCTTCTAATTAATGCAAGCATGAATTGGAGTTTTTAGCAAATTTATTTCCCTAAAGGAAAATACTTGTTGCATGTGTGTTATTTCTTCGTGCATGTCTGAAATTTTTGTTCTAAATTGTGAAATAATGTCCGCAACATAGTAGAGTAGGTTTGTGTCTTGTGTTTTTGGTTAAAAATTCATGAACAATTACAAATATACAACATAATTTCCACATGTTATCAGAGCTAGATTCACAATAGAGCATACATTCAAAGTTGTTTCTCATAGGTTTGAATTTGGAGATCGGTGTTGCAGGTTTTCTTCAGAATTGAGAAGATGTCTTTCAATGGACTAAAGATAGAGTATGCCTTGGAAGACACCTCAAATTTTGTTGCATGGAAGGTTCACATGGAGGTGGTATTGGGTGACAAGTGATTGCTAGAATACATCAAGTCAAAAATTGCAAAACCACAATCATCTGATGCACAAAACCCTGCTCAGTGGAAGAAAGATGTAGCAAAAGCAAGGAGAATCATGATATTAGAGGGAGTACGGGATCATATTGTCTCAAATCTCCATGGAAAGGAAACTTTGTTTGCGATGGGGAAAGCACAGACAAAACTGTTTGAGAATAATAGTGACCATAAGAAGCTAGTGCTCAAGGATAAACTTCTAAGTATCAAGATGCAGAAGAATGGCACAATTCCATAGTATCTGAGCAAGTTCACACAGTGTCGCGATGAAATTGGTGAGGTTGATGTTAATGTCCCTAAATAAGACTTGGTAAGCGTAACCCTTCTCGTCCTTCCCAAGATCTGGCATAAATATCAAGATTCAATGAACGAGAGAGAAAAGCTACCAAATTCAGAACTCTTATAGTCTGATTTGGTACAGGAGGAAATAAGGAGGAATAATAGATATAGGACCTCATATAAAGAAGAGGAAGAGTATTTTTCTCTAGTCAACAAAGGAATGAAGGCTAAGGGAATAAATCCCAATCCAAACTAGAATCCAGTCAAGGGGGAAAGAAGAAATATTTGTCAAAAATGAAATTATTCCATTGTCATGAATTTGGACACTATGCCACAAAGTTTCCACACAAGAAGACAAGCAAGAAGACCTCAGGAGGAGTAGCAAGTGAAGCGTTGGTTTCACAGTTCGAGCTTGATTTACCCTCATTGAATGCATGGATAGCATAGTGATGTGGAGCATGTGGTACTTGGACTCAAGTGCATTGTTACACATGATGGGGAATATGTAATTTTTTCAGTTACCTGGAGGAGAAAGATCTCCAGATGAATATTGAGTTTGGAGACGACATAAGGTACAACGTGACCAAGATTGGTACAATCACCTTTCAGAGGGAGAATGTGGATGCTCCTTCAAATCAACGTAGGCAGAGAAGGTGACCAGATCGATACACTAGCTACATTGATCTAATTACTAAGCTTGAAGAGACTAAGCCATCCTATTTCAAGGAAGCAGTAGATAAACCTGTATGGGTTGATTTAATGGTGGAGGAGTACAAATCCATTGTAAGGAAAAATGTTTTAGAAGCTATCCCAATACCAACATAGTATAAGTCAGTTGTTGATTCCAGGTGGATCTTCAAGATAAAGTAGGAAGCATAAAGAAGCATAGAAAAAGTACAAGGCCAAATTTGTGGCCAAGGGGTACTCTCAGTATGAAGGGATTGAATATGAGGATACCTTTGATCCTATATCAAGGTACTCATCCATAAGATCAATTATTGCTCTAGCTACACAGATGGGGTGGAAGATCCACTAGATGGATGTTAAAACAACATTCCTCAATGGAGTTATTGAGGAGGAGGTGTATATCAAGAAACCAGAAGGCTTCGAGTCTTTTGATCGAGAGTCTCATGTGTGCAAAATCAAGCGAGCGTTGTATGGTCTCAAGGAAGCACCCCGTGCTTGGTACACCAGGATCAATATCTATCTCATTGGATTGGGCTTCACTAAAAGTGAAGCGGATGTAAACCTCTATCACATCTTGGTAGAAAGTACATTGTTGATTATTGCCTTATACGTTGATGATTTGATTTTAACTGGTGATGAACAACTGATCAGATCTTGCAAGGAGGACCTTACAAGAGAGTTTGAAATGAAGGACATGGGTCTCATGCACTACTTCCTCGGATTGTAAGTGTGGCAAGGATATGCGGATATTTTTGTCTCTCAGGGAAAGTATGCCAACAAGATACTTTAGAGGTTCCACATGGATAGATGCAAACCCATGGAGACTCCTCTAGCGACCAACTGGAGGAAAGAGGATACCAGTTCAGGTGAGGAAGTGGATGCTACTATTTATCAAAAACTGGTGGGTTCACTCACATGTCTTGTGAACACACAACCAAATATGTGCTATGTAGTCAACCAGTTGAGCCAAGCTATGGTTCGACCGACCAAATTATTTTTGAGGGCAACTAAGCATGTTCTACGATACCTTAGAGGCACTACCCAGTTTAGACTATGGTACAAAAAAACAGAGGGAGTGAAGCTCCATGGCTTCACAGATGCATATTGGGAGGGGAGTCCATCAAACCGAAATAGTACATCAGGTGGAATTTTCAGTGTTGGGTCCGCAACGATTTCTTGGTACAACAAGAAACAAAGATCTATGAAACTTATCTCGATAGAAGAAGAATACATGGCTGCTAGTCATACAACTTATGAGGCTATCTAGATGAGAAAGATATTTGTTGGATTATCTGGTCAGATGATGGATCCAATTGTGATCTACTATGATAATAATAGTTGCATCAAACTCTTTGAAAATCATGGTTTTCATGATCGATACAAACATATAGATATCTAGTATCACCAGATATGAGATTGTGTGTAGAGGCGGATCATGTTGTTGCAATACATTCTGAAAAATGAACAAGATGCAAACATTTTTTAAAAGGCCTTGTCAAGAGGGAAGTTCGATTTCCATATGTGTAAGATAGGGGTGGTTGATAATCCCTTTCTTGCTGAGAGGGAGTGTTGAAAAATGCAACAAGAAATTATCAATTTGATTTTTCCTTGATTACATTGAGAAAATTCGAATTTCAACATCAACAAACAACTTGGATGATGTTAACTTGAGTGAAATGGCTTGTATCACCCACTTTACTCAGTAAATCCGAATTGGAGGAGTTAGAGTTCAGTTTAGCATAAGTGTTAATTTGTAGCAATCAAGGTCAGCTATCTAAGGTTGTTTTTAGTTAAACTAGTTCCAACTATTGGAAGAACTAGTGGAGGGTCAAGTCGTGTAGTGGGACTTCAGTCAAAATTAGTGATCATCCAGTTAACTGATCAATCAACCCAAAATATCTAGTGCATGGAGAGAATTCGAATTACCAAGTTGAGATGGAGATTCCAAGGTAGTGTAACATCAATTGTAGACTAGTTCTGAGTGTACATGTGTTTCATACAATCATATGATCAACCTAAAGGATTTGCACAATCAATTGGAGGAAAATCCCTAAATAATAGGGGCCTAATTCCTTAAGGAACAATGCAAGGAAGTAGGAGCCCAAGCAAAGGAAAAAAATTGGCTAAGTCTGGGTTAGAGCTTCTCAGTGAGCATAAAGATATTTTATGCACTTGTAGGTTGTGCTCAATTGAGAAAACCAATTGTAATACATCTCTATTCTTCTGATTAATGCATGAAAAAATTGGGTTTTTTAGGAGATTGCTTTCCGCAAAGGAAAACACTTGTTGCATGTGTGTTATTTCTTTGTGGATGTCTGAAAATTTTGTTTTAAATTGTGAAATAATGTCCGCATAATAGTAGAGTAGGTTTGTGTCTTGTGATTTTGGTTAAAAATTCATGAGCTATTGCAAATTTACAACATAATTTATACAAAGCTATTCTGTCGAATGTGATCAACAAAAAAACTATTTCCTCGGGCAAGGCTACTCTACTCTTGGCACTTGCAGCGAAGCTTGAAACACTGAAAGTAAATGTGCTTCCAAATCTCAAGTTCATGGTGTTATTTTTCAATTGTCGATAGCTATGGTTTTTGGAACATGCTCTTAATAGTTCATCTATAGGTCATTTAGTGAAAGCATTATTTTTCTTCTATGATATGTTTAGACACGAGTATAGTCATGCATTAGTATTTTCTATTTATAATACTTCTATAATTCAACATTAATTAATTGTTGCACTTATGGACTGTATGTTATATCAATTTGATGATTTTTTATCATTATGGAGGCGTGGGTATTATATGAAAGAGGAACCATTGTAGACATGTTCAATCCAAAAATAATTCAAACTTGTAGTGATCAAGAACAAGCCCTGAGATCTATGCGTGTTGGATTGTTGTGTGCACAAGAGAACACATCATATCGTCCATCAATTTCTACTGTCAAATTGGTGAAAGAGGTAGACTGAAGCCATATAAAAGAGAGAGATCATAGAATTCTTGATTTTGGTACTGATTCATCGAGGTGCCTGTCTCGAAAATAATCCCTGGATGTGGCCACAACATAATTATTCCTTGCTTGACTGCCATGGAGGATGCCATTTGCAATGAACCATGCTCTACTCAACTTGATTATGGCCATCCATGTAAAATAAAATGTGGAATACATTGCGTATCATGTAAAGTATAAATTGACAAAGATTTTCCATTCGAATATCAAGCCAAGCCACATTGTAAAATTGATGAATATTGCAAGCTATGTAAACAAAAATTCTTGTAACCCAACAATTGGGGATTGAACCCGATGGAAATGCAACACACAACATCACGATCCAAATACATCTCTATAAATGAAAGTTAATGTTATTTCTCCACTTAGTTTCATTCGCTTATTACATACCTTATCAAAGGCCTAAAATCCTATATTTCAATGTCGTGACCATCAATCAAACAAATGAACTTAGTGTTGTTTGTTGAAATATGACAAAAAATGTAATTAATGTAATTTTGGGCAAATTACTTATTACCAGTTAGTTGGTTGTATAATGAAATGAAGTTAGAATAACAAAGTTTCCCATTTTAAATTGGGATGCCCCGAGAGGCTTGTAAGATGAGGAGAATCATTCTTATTTAATAGAGTTTTTAATCCCTTTCCCGTGAAGGTTTCCTTGACATCCTATCAAGGTTTTACCACGTATATTTGTGCATTTACCTATGTGTGTTCAATTCAGTTTTCCATTCAGTTAATTATTGTATTTTTTTCTCCTTTAATGTGTTCCTGAGTGCAAGAAATGGTATTAGAGCCACCCAAGATACTCCACTGTCCAAGCTTCCCCACTGTCCAAATAAAAGCAGACGCTAGCAAAGGAGTCTTTGCTGTACACAAAGAGGAGAGGCATTTTTGGAACGCTTCTTTTCATAAAAGAAGAATGCAACCACCGCCAGAAGAGGAGTGTTCACGCCCAGTAGTGAAGAAGAAAAACGTTATCATCGACGGAGAGGAGAGGCACACGCTGCTGCCAATAGAAATAAAATGAAATCTTGTCTGTCTGCCAAAGAAAAAATCCGCTTCTGGTCATTTAAAAGCTTGTTGTTTGCTGTCAATTCTTTGTTGAGGAAAGGAGTGTTACCACCGCCAGAAGGAAGGGTAGGGTGTGTCCAAACGGGTAAATTACAGTTATTCATATGAATTGATTTTTTTTTTCAAGGAAAGCAGATAAATAAAAACATAAATTTTTTTAAGAGGGTTAAAGAGGTTTTCTGAAGAATTTTTTTGGCAGAAATTAAATTCTGGAAAGTGGAATAGGGCTTGAAGTTTTGTGAGTTTTCTCTTAAGAAGTAGGGGTTTAAAGAATGTATGAGGGAGCTTGAAATTATTATTATTATTAGTAGTATCATTTTTTTTTAATCTGAAATTTATTTAATAAAAAATAAGGGAAATCTGAAAGAAATCAGAATTAAAAATAAAAATAAAAAATCCCTAGCTAGATGAAAGGAGGAAGGGGACATATCAGAAATTTGTTAAAACCCTAGCTGAAAATTTAACTGGAAATTTAAGAAAGACGGAAAACTAGTAAATCATAGTAGGAAAGAATGGAAACAATGACGAACACGAAGTTCAAGGTTGAGAAGTTCATCGGGAAGAACAATTTTTCATTGTGGAAACTGAAAGTTAGGGACTTGCTGGTGCAACAAGGGTTGCACAAAGCATTCGACGGGGTAAAGAAAAAACCTGCAAGCATAAAAGATTCAGACTAAGAGGACTTGGATGCCCAAGCCCTTAGTACCATTAGGTTATGCTTGGCAGATGAAGTTCTCTTTAATATTGTTGAAGAGAGTACAACTGAAGGTTTGTAGGAAAAACTGGAAACCTTGTATATGACTAAATCATTGACAAATAGAATTTATTTGAAAAGAAAATTGTACAGCCTTCGGATGAAGGAGGGTACAAAAGTAGTAGAACATTTAAATGTGTTTAATACACTTATTTTCCAGTTGTCAGATACGGAAGTTAAAAAGCAGGAAGAAGACAAGGCTATAACTTTGTTGTTTTCTCTGCTCGGGTCATGGGACCAATTCGTAACTTCAATCAGTTTGAACACTGCTGAATCTTTGCAATTTGAATCAGTTGTGGGTGCTATGTTATCTAAAGAAGTACGAAGGAAATCCAGTATCGAAACATCTGCACCAGAAGACATGGTAGCCAGAGGTTGGTTAAAGGAAAGATGGGAGAGAGCAAGGGGTTCTTCCAGATCAAAATCAAAGGGCGAAAAGAAGTGTAGAGCCAAGTGTTGGCACTGCAACAAAATTGGACACCTCAAGAAAGACTGTTGGAAACGGAAGGAGTCTAAAAACCATAATAAGGAAGCAAATCAGGGTGATTCAGGTATGATTGATGAATTTTTAACTGTTGAAGCCCTACCTGTTTGTAATCTCTCTCAAGATGTTGAAAATTGGCTATTAGAATCTGGTGCTTCTCATCACATGAGTCCGAACAAAAGTTAGTTTACTTCATATGAAGCTGTAAATGGTAGTTATGTGTTTATGGGAAATAATGCATCTTGTCAGACTGTTGGGATGGGAAATGTAAAAATTAAAATGTATGATGATACAGTTAAAACATTATCTGATGTTAGGCATGTACCTGAACTAAATAAAAACTTGATTTCCTTGGGAGTTTTGGATTCGAATGGGTATAAATTTATAGGTCAGAATGGAGTGCTTAAAGTCTCAAAAGGAGATTTTTTAGTTATGAAGGCTGAAAAGGTTGGAAATCTATACAAACTCAAAGGAAGCACTCAAGTTAGTGAAGTAGCGATTGTATAAGAAAAAGAAGAAGAGGGTTCTCATCTATGGCATCAACGGTTGGGTCACATGAGCAAGAAAGGTCTTCAGGTACTGATGAACCGCAAGTTGCTTCCTGATTTGAAATCCTTGAAGTTGGATTTTTGTAAACATTGCGTGTATGGAAAACAATGTAAACAAAGGTTCAAGACTGGTAATCATAATAGTAAGAAAATTTTAGACTACATTCATTCTGATCTGTGGGGACCATCTCCTACTATGTCTTATGGAGGTGCATTATATTTCTTAACATTTATTGATGATTTCTCCTGGAAAGTTTGGGTCTATATGTTGAGAAACAAAGTTGATGTTATAATGTTTTTAAACAATTTAAAGCAATGGTGGAAAAGAAAACAGGAAAATCATTTAAATGTTTAAGAATCAACAATGGCAGTGAATTTACGGGTAAAAATCCGAAGTTGGGTAACACTTTTGTGAGAATCGGGGGCGGAAAACTTTTTTTCTCAATAATTCTGCCGAAATTTTGTAAAAGCTCGGCCAAACTATTCAAGAGTTCGGCTGAACTTTCAAAATTAGTTCGCCTGAACTGGTTCTGCCGTTTACATTGACGACATACTGATGGCGAGGGCAAACAGATTTTTGGCCTGAGATGGGAAAACTGGAAACAAAAGTCCGACCAGACTATTACTTCGGCCGAACTCGTATTTTATAAATATATCAGCCCGCAAACTTTTACAGGTTTCTTGTTCACATCTGTCTCGCGCGTCTGTTTCTTGTTCGTTTCTTGTTGTTGTTGCTCTGTTGTGCTCTGTGATTTTTGCTGATTTGGAGTTGCGCGGCGACGACGAGGGGATTTTTGTTGATTTGCAGTTGCGTCGCGGTGACGAGGTAATTTTTGTTGATTTGCAGTTGATTTTGCAGTTGTAGTTGCTCCTTTTTTTTTCTTTTTCTTTTTTGAAATTTAATTTTTTTTGTTCGCAGGGAATTTCGTCTGTGTCTTGCACGATGTCTTTAGGGATCACCTGACTTCGTCCTCGTTGCGGCTTCATCTGCGAATTTTTGCAAATTTCCAGGTATGTATCGATGTATCTATGCTTATAACATGCAAATTTCTGCGAATTTCTATGTATCTATGCTTATAGCTCAATGTAATCATATACCGAGTTTCCTGTATTCTGTAATTGCAACACAACCTTTAATGGTAATAATACTAATAGATTATCAGCTCTAGTGAGATCAGTATTCAGAATGACCAATTCAATTCTATATGAGTGAGTGGTTGGACTTTGCCATGTTTAAGGAGCTAGTGTCCTAGCTATAAATTCAATTTACAACTAGGAGGAGTTTGTTATTTTTGAACATATAGTTCTAGTGGATATATTTTCAATTGTGCCTCGGTTAGGCATTGGGAAAACATTAGCAACTATAGCATCTAAAAGATCTTCATATTTGGAATCAAGAAAAAACCACCCTTCAGGTGCATTAACTACAGATATATCCGAACTCTGAGACATATCCAACTCAGAGTGGTAATCTGACCTATGAGAGATTCCAACATTTTCTGTTCCCAAATTTTAACTTCATACATCTTGTCCATGAAATAAAATTTCATTCCAAATACCCTTGTCTGTTCTTCTTTTTTTGAAAGGCGGTCCCAATGCTTCAAGTAATTCAACACCTGACAATACATGCACAAATGCATGTGCATTGTCATCTTGTTCTTTAGAGGGCCAATTGCTGCAGTTATCAGAGTCACCATTACCACTAGGCTTATCACTATTTGCAGGAATAGCATAAATCTTGCCGATGCCAGGCAGGAAAATTTCTGAACATTCTTTGTCAGTGTTCAACCTATGAACACTTTTAGTCTGAATTAGCCCAGAAAAATCTGATAAGAACTGTTTATGCCAAGGTTGGTAATTTATTCCAATCATGGATTGGTGATTTACTCCAAGTGTGTTAGATGTTGAAAGCACATCATCCCCAAGAGAAGACATAAAAATCTTAC
Organism: Pinus albicaulis; assembly: GCA_034641835.2. Lineage (NCBI taxonomy): Eukaryota > Viridiplantae > Streptophyta > Pinopsida > Pinales > Pinaceae > Pinus > Pinus albicaulis. Next base: position 412,503,805 of record CM076569.1, on the reverse strand, counting down.
CTAAACCCTTTAGCGGTTTTGTTCAATATGACCAGCTGTAAGACTCCAAGATGCATCAGAGGACTCTCTAGGATCATAGGCAGATGTTTTGATATTTGTAGAACATGACAAAATTCTTAGGTACATAGATGGGTGGGTTTGGGAATGTGGTTCACATGAAAAGTAATAGGGAATGGATTTAGTGGAAACCATTTATAATATCAGGACTCAAACAATGAGAGAGAGAAAAAAAAATTTATATTCAATGTAAAACACATGCATTAACTTATAATTGTGATATTTTCCCTTCTTTCCAACTCAGTGGACATCCTTCTAGAAAAATCCCTTTTAATGAAGCATATATATCCATAGTGATCCACTGATATTTGTTCACAAACAACTATTCCATTTTGGACTTTTATATCTCAAAACTATGCTCATTGAATTTGTGCATCTATATTTTTAAACTACTTGAAACTATTTTATTACACCATAGGAATCATTTCAATATGTCTCCCATTTTAATGGGGTCTATCACATTTCGAGAAAAAAACATTAGCAATAAAATTTTCCCATTGAGACAAAAAGTAATTTGATACAAAACATAGGTTTTAACCTTATATAGTTAATTGTTTCAAATAGATTCTTAATAAAAATGAAAAATATTCATTGTAAAACACATGCACATTAACATATTGTTATGATATTTTCCCTTCTTTCCAACTTAGTCCATCCTTCTAGAAAAATCCCTTTTAATGAAGCAAATATATCCATAGCGATCCACCGATATTTGTTCACCAACAGCTATTCCATTTTGGACTTATATATCTCAAAACTATGCTCATTGAATTTATGCATCTATATCTTTAAACTACTCAACCATTTTATTCCACCATAGGAATCATTTCGATATATCTCCCATTTTAATGGGGTCTATCACATTTCGAGAAAAATACATTAGCCATAAAATTTTCCCATTGAAACCAAAAGTGATTTGATACAAAACATAGGTTTTAACCTTATATAGTTAATTGTTTCAAATAGATTCTTAATAAAATGCAAAATATTCAATGTAAAACACATGCATTAACATATAATTGTGATATTTTCCCTTCTTTCCAACTTAGTGGACATCCTTCTAGAAAAATCCATTTTAATGAAGTAGATATATCCATAATGATCCACTCATATTTGTTCACCAACAACTATTGCATTTTGGACTTGTATATCTAAAAACTATGCTCATTGAATTTATGCATCTATATCTTTAAACTACTCAACTGCTATATCTTTAAACTACTCAATTGTTTTATTAAACCATAGGAATCATTTCGATATATCTCCCATTTTAATGGGGTCTATCACATTTCAAGAAAAACACATTAGCCATAAAATTTTCCCATTGAAACAAAAAGTAATTTGATACAAAACATAGGTTTTAACATTATATAGTTAATTGTTTCAAATAGATTCTTAATAAAATGAAAAATATTCAATGTAAAACACATGCATATTAATATATAATTGTGTTATTTTCCCTTCTTTCCAACTTAGTCCATCCTTCTAGAAAAATCCCTTTTAATGAAGCAAATATATCCATAGTGATCCACTGATATTTGTTCATCAACAACTATTCCATTTTGGACTTGTATATCTCAAAACTATGCTCATTGAATTTATGCATCTATTTCTTTAAACTACTCAACTATTTTATTACACGATAGGAATCATTTCGATATATCTCCCATTTTAATGGGGTCTATCACATTTCGAGAAAAAACACATTAGCCATAAAAGTTTCCCATTGAAACCAAAAGTGATTTGATACAAAACATAGGTTTTAATCTTATATAGATAATTGTTTCAAATAGATTCTTAATAAAATGACAAATATTCAATGTAAAACACATATATTAACATATAATTGTGATATTTTCCCTTCTTTCCAACTTAGTGGACATCCTTCTAGAAAAATCCCTTTTATGAAGCAGATATATCCATAGTGACCAATTGATATTTGTTCACAAACAACTATTCCATTTTGGACTTTTATATCTCAAAACTATGCTCATTGAATTTATGCATCTATATTTTTAAACTACTTGAAACTATTTTATTACACCATAGGAATAATTTCAATATATCTCCCATTTTAATGGGGTCTATCACATTTCGAGAAAAACACATTAGCCATAAAATTTTCCCGTTGAAACCAAAGGTAATTTGATACAAAACATAGGTTTTAACCTTATATAGTTAATTGTTTCAAGTAGATTTTTAATAAAATGAAAAATATTCAATGTAAAATACATGCACATTAACATATAATTGTGATATTTTCCCTTCTTTCCAACTTAGTGGACATCCTTCTAGAAAAATCTCTTTTAATGAACCAGAGACACCCATAGTGAGCCACTGATATTTGTTCACCAACAACTATTTCATTTTGGACTTATATATCTCAAAACTATGCTCATTGAATTTATGCATCTATATCTTTAAACTACTCAACTATTTTATTTCACTATAGAAATCATTTCAATATATCTCCCATTTTAATGGGGTCTATCACATTTTGAGAAAAACACATTAAACATAAAAATTTTCCATTGAAACCAAAAGTGATTTGATACAAAACATAGGTTTTAACCTTATATAGTTAATTGTTTCAAATATATTCTTAATAAAATGAAAAATATTCAATGTAAAACATATGCATTAAAATATTATTGTGATATTTTCCCTTCTTTCCAACTTAGTGGACATCCTTCTAGAAAAATCTCTTTTAATGAAGCAGATATATCCATAGTGATCCACTGATATTTTTTCACCAACAACTATTCCATTTTGGACTTTTATATCTCAAAACTATGTTGATTGAATTTATGCATCTATAGTTTTAAACTACTTGAAACTATAACTATTTTATTACCACTAAAGTACCATTTATTTTGGCCTATGGTTTCTAGATAATGTGCATATACACATGGCTCATACATTATCCTTAGCTTGGAAAGAATCACTTGTTTTTGTAGATGGTTATATAGACCCCACATATACTTAAGGAGTACATTTGGGCTCTTGGGAAATGTATCCAATAATATGACTATATTTTTGAACTTAGTACACTCTTATACACCCTTATGTCTACGTAAAGTAGTGTGAGTGATTCCACGGGTCCTCTACAAACTTCATAGGGTATATTTGGGACATGTAGTGTTAACTTATACAATTTCTATAGTCAGAGTCTATAAAGGGCCAGGTAGCCTCTGGATCTCATATTTTATGAAAGGTGACATATCCAGTAAATGCCCCTACAGTCAATCTCTGAAATAGATCTAAATAGAAGTTCTTCATTTTAATATCCATAAACTACAACCATTTTAAGGCAAACTATGTACATGTGTCATTTCTCCCATAAATTCTTAGGCAAAGTGTAATATCTCGTTTCGGGGATATCTCTAAAACACGGCAAACTCCAACTAGAGATGGACTGGGAGGGCATTTACCGGATATTTCGCCTCTGAGAGAGGACGAGATTCAGAGGCTACCTGACCCTTTCCAGACTCTGTCTAAGAGTGAAAGATAAACACACCAAGTGGTATAGACTAGAATTCTCAGAAATATAAATAAATAATAGTGCAACAGACATATAATAACAAAGAAAGAAATTACGACAACTCATATAGCAAACATAGAGAGGAAATGATGAGCCATTTTATTAATCTGAGAAATATAATGAAGTACAATAGATGTTCAGAATGATGGCACCTAATATTGCTCAAGGAAAGTGACGAAACACTCTCAGAAAATACAGGAAATGGTTGCTTTATGAACTGTGTCCCAGCTACTGGAAAACTGCCGTGTAACTACTACTGCTGGAATGGACTGAAGACTAGGGGCTGATCCCCTTGCTGGAATGAGCTGAAAATCTTCCAACCTCCTCTACTCACCAACTCGAACAAAACCCAAAAACCATATCAAAAATGGCCAACCCCCGAAAATCACCAGAAAATGCCTCCTCAGGGAATTACGCTGGCCTCCAAGGCTTTGCGCAGAGGCTAAATGGAAATAGCTGAAACACTGCCTAAAACTCTGCCAAAATCCTCCTCTGGGCAAAGGCTGACCCTCTGCTCAAAATCTCGACAAAATCTCCTGCAGAAACCCCAATTCGGAGCACCTCCAAAAGGGACTGCGTCCTCTCTCCCAGTGAATGCGTAGTCTCAATAATCTCCAGCTCCGCATCAAACCCAAAAAAAAAAACTACTCACAAAATACTGAAGAACTAACCTTACCCGAGCAGGCACTCAAATTCCCCCGGGGCTAAGGGCGAGATCTCCGACCGGAGACACTCAATGCACTAAACAATGTTGCAGACAGGCTAAACAGCCAGCGTGCTCGTGAAGACAAACGTCTAGCTCAAAATCATCAACTCCAGAATGAATCAAATGAGGAGGCTTCTCTATCTTTTATAACGTTGGTTTCCCTCCAAAACCCCAACATAGCCTCTCTCTCCTCCACATGCTCATCCTCATTTGCGCAGAAGCTTCTAGAGTGTACGTGGGTCCCCTCCTCTACGTGGTGTTTGGCCCCCCTTGGCTCCTCTTAAGTCATAACGTTGTGCTACTAGGAGGATGTTCTATTTCACTTAAGTGAGTTAGACCCTCTCTACTCACTTTTTATTTATTTACAAACTTTAGATGGAAAAACTATACAAAATCGAATATTCCAATTAGCTGTCGCTAATTAGGAATATTACACAAAGTTTTTAAAGCATACATGTCATGTTGGTTTTCTCCCATTAACTTTAAAGCATGCTTTTTGTAAGTGCATAAAATAATTTTGAAAACCATGTAAATGTCATTTTCCTCAAACTTTAAGGCTTAAAAATTGAACCTAAAGTGGCTGCACTCTCATAGGATTTTGAACTTCCATATGATTTTTGTTTGTCTGTTGAATGTTAACTTCTACAAGTTTTAAAGGCAGTGTCTATAAAGGGCCAGGTAGCCTTTGGATGTCATCTTTTCTCAAAGGTGACATATCCAGTAAATGCCCCTACAGTCAATCTCTATAACAGGTCAAAATAGAAGTTCTTCATTTTAATATCCATAAACCACTACCACTCTAAGGAAAACCTTGTAAATGTGTCATTTCTCCCTTCTCCCATAAACTTTTAGGCAAACTTTAAGTCAAGTGTCATTTCTATTTCATTTCTCCCAAAAACTCATAAAGGTGTGACTTTTGACATTTGACATAACTAGTTGTTTTAGTAAGTGCATAAAATTCATTTCTCCCACAAACTAAAGGCTTCCTCCCATTAATTCTAGATGTGAATTCTACCATAAACTTTTTAAGTCAAACTTTAAGATAAACCATGCACATGTCATTTATCTCGTGCACATGTGTCATTTCTCCCATGCATTTGTAATCAATGTCAATTTAATATATATTTTTATTTTATTTTATTTTTTTATTTTTTATTTTTATTTTTTTTTCAGGGATAAAAAACCACTAAATATGGTTGAAAAAAATGGAAATTATGCATAGATATTTCTTTCTATCCCAATCCAGGGAAAGCAGTGATTACATATGTGCTTTCCAATATTGCGACTAGCAAAGTCGTCTAAAGGAAAATGAATATACCGGGAATAACAACAAACAACGAGGCATATTATATTGGATTGATAGAAGGCTTGGGAATAGCTATGGAGTATGGATCAAATGGAGTTGTATTTTTCACCAATTTTGAACTTGTGTGCAACCAGATGAATGGCGTGTACCAAGTTAAGAAGGAGAGGCTAAAAGTACTGCATGGAATAACAAACAACATTGTTAGCCAATTTCAATTTTTTAGTATAAGACATTGTACAAATGTGAATAATATGTATGTGGATCTATTGCGTGGGGCAATGCCAATTCAGGATTCATCTATCAAAGATGAATTAATAGATGAATTAGAACATCTGGGGTAATGCTGTGCAAGATTCATTTCAAAGATGAACTAGTTTGAGGCAATATTCCGTTAGATTTCACTCTAAATGAATTGGTGTTGTATGTCTCCTTCTGAAAAAATTTATTGATGGACATTGTAACATATCTTGGATATGTGTGTGTTTTAATACTTATAAATATGCTCTTTTAATAATATGTGTTTTACTATTCTCTTAAATGTGCTCCCACCACACCATGTAAAGCGCAACTTGGTGAACTTCACATTTGCAACAAGTGGTGAACTTCACATTTTTATAAAATTAAAATGCAAGGACTTCAACAAATTTGTATTTAAATGGAGTTTCACACTTCTTTTTTAATGACCATGTGTTTTTTTCAATTTTATACCAAGTGTGATCCCACCATGTAAAGTGCAATTTGGTGAACTTGACATTTTTATAAATATTTTGCTTAAATTGAGTTTCACACATCAATTATTGCTTTGAAAGTTGTGTTTTACATCATTTGTGTACACTAAATTACATTAATTTTATGAAATTTATTTTAAATTAATTTTAAATAGGAATTTAAAAAAATAATTGTAAATGTTCACCGTAGATATATATATCATGGAGGATGAACAACGAAGATCAAAAAAATCCCATATCTCTACGAGAGAGGGGGATCAAGGATCGAGGGATGTTCATGGTATTTAAATATAATCTTAAATCTCCATACATATACATACATGTGTGTACATATGGAATTGATTTTTTATCATATTTGTGAGTTAAGTTAGTTGTTAATAAGTTTTATTTTTTATTTTTTAGGAGCTAAGAGGAGAAGGGTCTCTACTCCATCAATGGAGCATGCCCATGGTTCACACAGTCATGGTATGGTTCACACAATTTAATCAATGAATATGTACATGTATTATATGTATGAATGTGTTTTTCAATTGATTATAAATTCACATTTGTTTATGAAGCTTCTCTCTCGTCTCGAGAGGCTGGTGGTGGTTCAAATCCCCTTAGAGGGCCATCAATAAGTGCTAGCAGGTTGCATGAAGGTGGTGATATTTATTCCCCCAGAGGCCAATCAACGGATGTCGTGTTGGTTCTTAGTAGGGTCATTCTAGTTCTCAACAGTCTCAGGGTGGGCAAGATGCTAGCCAACCACATCGAGGTGGCCATCAATTTGAATATTTTTTTCATTCAATTTGTAAAAATTTGTTTACATGTGTTTTTTATAATATAGAAATTTTGTATATTGATGTTGAGGCTGAAAATGCTCCAAATGTTGGTCAAAAAAGACGTAGGGCAGAACGCTTCATTCAAGAAGAAGGTTGTCCACCCACCACGACTTATCCGGCCGACATTTCCGATATACCTGGGGAAAGAAACATGTAGCAATGCACCTTAGAAAGGTGTCAACATCTTCATGCAAAATTGTAGAGAGATCTCGTGGCTTTGACTCTACTGCTGATATTCGACAAAGCTTGGAAATAGTTACACACTCTTTAGACGAACTAGTAGATGTGTACCGAAAGCTTGGGCCAACCACTTATACTTTTGTAGAAGTCAGAGGAAAAAGAAAGGAAACAGTGATGGGTCCCGATAAATGGGAGGTTGTTAAAGAAAGAGTTACAACAACAATGGCAAATTCTATGTTTAATTTCAAAGAAGGGTCGAAAAGAAAGATGCTGAAGGTGCAATATTTCAAGCACCCTGATATTGCTCACTATTTGTATGATAGACACCTTGTGGCCTATGGAAAAATCCCATGGAATGACAAGGTTTTGCTTTATTTTGAAAAAATATTTTATGCATAATTCTTTTTGCAAATGAAACCCAATTACAATGACCTTCCCTCTAAATTTTTTGGTCCTGAGAAAGGTCGATTGTGTGACCATAGGGGCGCTAGGTGTGATGCTGAGTTGCCTCGTCATGAGCCACCATTGGTTAGTCGACCTTTTTGGGTCAAAACTTTGCGGTTAGAGATGGAAGCTACTTCTCAAATTAGTCAAGAAGCAAGGGATGCCATCATCGACAATGTTCACAATGGATTGGGTGGAGTCGATGTTTGTTTGAATTGACAAAGAACACGTGAGAATTCACGCGCTAATTTTGTGTATTATACAGATGAAGAGATTGACAACATGAGTGTTGAAGATGTCAAAACATATTCAAAGAATTGTCGCAATGGTTGGCATGACCTAATTGTTTAGGAGAAAGAGGGCATGGGAACGGTATGTGTTAATGGTTAGGGTTCAATTATTTTAACACATGTACAACTTGTAATAAATACATATATACATACATTTATTTGTATTCATTAATCTAACAAAAATGTATCATTATATGTTAACACCATTTGCAGTTGTCACGCTTGATGAATGAAGAAAATGTTAATATCACATTCGGAGTCTTTGGTTCAAACAATCAAGATGGGTCTCACCATCAAGATATGTTGGCAAATGTTAGTGTTTTTTAAGTGATATTTTCAAAATAAATAATTGTGCACACATGTAAATGTACATATATATAATAAAATGTTTTAACAGATTCTGATTCTGTCCGATGTTTTTGGGATGGCGGTACCTTCTTCTTCCTTGGGACATGTACCTTCTACTTCCTTAGGAGATGTGCCAGATCCACAACAACAAGTACGTACAATTTTTCACTTTTAAAATTTATGTTTTTAAGTTATATATTCCACCTCAAAAAATTCCATTAAAAAATGAAATATATCTATATCTTGAGTTATTTTAAATATTTTGAACTTTAGGTTTTTGGAGATTTTCTTTCTGAACCACTCTTAGGAGATGTGCCAAATCCGACAGCACAAGTATTCAATTTTTCACTTCAATAAATATATGTTTTTAAGTTATAAGTTATAAATTGAAGCTTAAAATTTGTATTACAAATTGAGATCTAGAGATTTTGAGTTATTTTAAATTTTTTGAATTTTAGGTTTCTGGAGATTTTCTTTTGGAGCCTCTCTTAGGGGATATGCCAAATCCACTAGCAGAAGTATTCAAATTTTCACTTAAATATATATGTTTTAAAGTTATAATTTATAAATTGAAGTTTAAAAGTTTTATTATAAATTGAGATCTTGATCTTGAGTTGTTTTATACTTTTAAATTTTTTGAATTTTAGGTTTCTATAGAGGATTTATTTTCTCCATGGACTCTAGCGATGCAGATAGGAACATCCACACCATTTCAACCATTTGAACAAGTTGTCTAACTTTTTTTTAATATTATTGAAAATAAGTTTATATATATGCATTTTCATTTGAAATTTTTTAATATATATATATATATATATAACTGTACATGTATAATGTAGAGTTTACTATTGGAGATGTTCCCATGGGGGAAGTTGTAGCAGACGAACAAAAAATGGAGAGGGAACCTCATGAGGTATTGCATGATTTTTTTTTTTTTATATTTTGTTTTTTTACATGAAGTTCTATATATTCTCACTCAATTTTAAAACATCAAATTTTAATGTTTGTGCACATTGTGTACAGGTTCCCCATGCTTCGTAGGATAGCTCACAGATTGAGACTTTGCTAGGAAAGACACTACATCCATCTGTATTTGATGGATTATGCACATGCACTATTTTATGGATGATGCACATGCACACGAGCAACATTATATTTTCAATAGATTTATAATATTAAATTTATTTTTTTATATATTATCTAGATGTAGTCATATATAACTTGATACTTGTGAGATCTACAAATTTTGGACATATTTTATGTGAACTACATTTGGTACATGTGAATGTGATATATAATGTTTTTGAAACTTAAGTTTTGGATGGTTGAACTACATTTGGCATGTGAAGTAATGTTACAGTGTTATATATAATTTGTTTTGTTTTTAAAAATCAAGTTTTTGATGATTTAACTACATTTGGCATGTGATGTGAAGTAATTTTGTGTTAAATAATTTGTTTTGTTTTTAAAGTGTTATGGTTGAACTACATTTGGCATGTGAAGTAATGTTACTTGATACTTGATACTTGTGATCTATAATGTTTTGTTTTTAAAACTCAAGTTTTGATACTTGTGATCTATAATGTTTTGTTTTTAAAAAGTTTTGATACTTGTGATCTATAATGTTTTGTTTTTATAACTCAAGTTTTGGATGGTTGAACTACATTTGGCATGTGAAGTAATGTTGTGATCTATATTAATGTTTTGCTTTTGAAAAACTCAAGTTTTGGATGGTTGAACTACATTTGGCATGTGAAGTAATGTTGTGATCTATATTAATGTTTTTCTTTTGAAAAACTCAAGTTTTGGATGGTTGAACTACATTTGGCATGTGAAGTAATGTTGTGTTATAATTTGTTTTGTTTTTAAAACTTAAGTTTTTGATGGTTGAACTACATTTGGCATGTGAAGTAATGTTGTGATCTATATTAATGTTTTGCTTTTGAACTACATTTGGCATGTGAAGTAATGTTGTGTTATAATTTGTTTTGTTTTTAGAACTTAAGTTTTGGATGGTTGAACTACATTTGGCATGTGAAGTAATGTTGTGATCTATAATTTGTTGTTAAATTAAAACTTAAGTTTTGGATCGTTGATCTAGATTTGGCATGTGATATAATGTTAAATGTTTTTATTGGATAGTTGAACTACAATTGGCATGGCATGTGAAGTAATGTTGTGATATAATCAAAAAGTTTTTAAAACTCAAGTTTTGGATGGTTGAACTACATTTGGCATGTGATTATGATATTATGTTTTGTTTTTAAAATTCAAGTTGTCATTTTCCAAAAAAATAAAAAATCACATGAATATATGTACATGCAGAAATGATTTTACACATGTTTGAATATATATGTTAAAACGATTAAAGTACAATACATATTGAAGTTTAAGATTCTAGGTCTTGTTAGATGTGTTGAAAATAATCATAAAATTTTAAAAATTCATTCTATAATGTATATATATCCAGTGCGTGCAACGTTTTTCATCAATGCATGTATAGAAAAGCTACTTTCAGTTAATTCCATTCTAGAACATATATATCCAGTACGTGCAACATTTTTCATCAATTCACATAGAAAATCTATTTGAATAGTTAATTTCTTTGTAGAACATATATATCTAGTACTTCCACATTTTTCATCAATGCCAATAAAATTTAGCTACATTTAGTTAGTTGCATTCTAGAACATATATATATTCAGTATGTGAAACATTTTTCATCAATGCACATGGTAAAACTACTTGAACAATTAATTGCATTCTAGAACATATATATATCCAATACATGCAACATTTTTCATCAACGCACATGTAAAAAAGATACTTTTAGTTAATTGCCTAGAACATGTATATATCCGGTACGTTCAACATTTTTCATCAATGCACATAGAAAAAATACTTTCAGTTAATTTCATTATAGAACATATATATCTAGTACTTGCAGCATTTTTCATCAATGCACATAGAAAATCTACTTTCAGTGATTTGAATTCTAGAACACACATATATGTCCACTAGATGCAAAAATTTTAATCAATGCATGTATAGAAATGCTACGTTCAGTTGATACTAGTGTGCATGTACCAAAACAATGTACATGTGCAAACACTTGCACATACAACATAATAAGGCAGCTCAATTTTAGTTGAGTTCTAGAAGTTCTAAAATATGAATCCAAAGAGAAGAAATTGTTGGGCAGTTCAATAAAAAAAATTCCAATGGAATGCCATCTTCAATGATCCGTTCATGATCGTATTTTGACATTTTCCATTTCTTAATTTTCGTTTTTTTCTTTGATTGAACCTCTATCAACTTTATGTGTGTTGCACACACCAAGTGACTATATTTAAAACTTATGACATTAGGTTGATAGTCTTCAAAGTAAACAAAATCCCCACTTTGATTAGTTTGTCTGAAAAAATAACCTTTCAGTATAATAGATCATCTTTCATATGTAAACCCATGATCATTATATTTTTCTAATAATTTCATTTTTCGTTCAGTGCAATGCATCAAATAATGCTTCACATTTTCATCGTTGTCAGTTGGTGCAATTACAACAAAAACATCTCCTGCAGAATAAAACAAACTTAACAAACTTATGTATTTAAATTTATTTCTATATCTCTATCATTTGAAAGAAATTCAAATGTTACCTTTTCTAACAAGGTCAGAAACTCAATCACCCTCAGATGATATTGTAGTCTCCTCTGATTGCATTTCTTCAAAATTGCAATGGAATTTTTCCCCTTTGTATTTAGCTTTGTATGTTTCCAATATTTTACATGCATTTTGTTTTCACAAACATCATTGCATTATGCGTTGTCTATGCAAACATGACAAAAGCAAGAATATTTTCTTTTATCCAATGCAAACACATTTGTGGACAACTTTGTTTTAATTGAATGCAATTTTCGAGTCCCTTTTATTGTTTCAACGTCATTTCCAATTGATCTATCTACATATTCGATCCCAATATGCCAAAAAACCCTATATATGGAAAATTCAAAGAAGAATTTAAATATGATATAAAAATACCATCAAAGATATTCATTACATGATAAATGTACATTGTTTAAAATTAGATATCCAATAAAAATTAAATTGAATGTACCTTTGCACTTCCCTTGATTGGTTAGTCTCATGGCTTAGAGCAGCGATGCACCATTGAACAACTTCTTTAGCTTCCACAAGCTGGTTTGCAGAGGGGTTCATTTGATATCTTCGAAGTACTTGTTTTATGCATGCCCCTGGACCATCATGTTCTCCTTTTCCATGGCTAGTCTCAAATAAATTCCAACAACATTTAATGCAGGTTTTCTTATGAAGACAGCACAACCAAAAGAATGATCATGAAGATTTGAATTGACTTGCACATCCATCTGACCATATCCAATGTTCATTGAATTTTATTCCATGAATTTTCAAGGAGTCATATATATTTCCAAAACAGTGTTGTACAAAATATGTATCATGTGTACAATCGTCACTGATATAAAAGTGATATTCTTTAATAACATTTCGATTTTCACTGGTGATTTCTATATGATCAACGTTTTGTTCAGCATGTCTATATAGAATATGAACGAGCATGGAGACTTGGTCAGAATGATAGTATTCACTCTGAATTTCTTTTTGTGGAACAAATGTGTAGTTTTTTGCAAAATCAATTACTAACAAAATGGTCCTTGGTGGAAAAAATTCATGGGATTTTTTGAATTGCAAGTTTTTCCATCGAGCTCTATGGGAATGCTTTGTGTATTTATAAATTTCTTCCTCAAAATTTCTCAAAAAGCCTATCACAAAAAATTCTTCTTCTCGTAATTAAATTCTTTTAGCACTATTTTCACCTTGAATCGATGTATGGATATACTCATACCTCTTCCATTTCACTTTCATGTTGGACAATGATTGATCATTTATATCAATATGATATTTGTTTTGAAATTTAGTCAAATTTCCACAATTATCGCATTTTTTACCACCAACACATTTATTTTCGTAAAATAATTCATCGCTTTCTCTTTCACATAGAATTTGAGATATGAAATCATGGATAGAGGAAGGAGGAGGTGAATATTTCCAAAATGTTCTACCAAAATTAATGAATGTGTCATAATATAATTCAAATTCCACATGATAACGAAAACAATAAGTGTCGCGTACAGTGATAGGTTTTACATACCATGGTTTTTGTTGAACGAAAGAACTAACTAAGACATGAATTTCATGACTCTCTTCTTTGAACTTATTGAACAACTCTATTTGAGTGGTTTCCAAGAAATGTTTTTCATGTTCTTTGTATTGATTTCATGCTATTCTTCTTCGCATCACATCCCTTGCATTTGGCGAAACACGTGAATTTCTCTTCCAATATTCATATATTATTTTAACATTTTCTCAAGTCTATCTTTGCATGGTTGCCTACAAATAGCTCTCCAACTCATTACATCATTTCATCTGTTTAAACATCTTCTGACAAAATTTTAAATCTTGCTGCAAAGTTTTTCATGAGTTCTAATGCTTTGTCATAGTAAATTTTACAAGCGATTCTCTTTAGCTCGATGAAACAACGCCCATATATATTCTCTACACACAAGCCCATTTTATCTAGATCTTCTAATTGAATTTATAGCACTATTTATATTTTGTATCACATTTTCCTTCATTTTTTTATTATCTTTTGTTGATTTTCGAATACCCAATAAAGTCGTAGCTTATTTTAATTCCTTAATGATAGGAGACCTTGCAACATTTGGGCTTAAACTGTCACATTTTCCTTTATGAAGTACGTATCAAAAATGCGTTTAACACGATATCTTATAACATGGTCAACTCTTTTATCTCCATATGTGTGAGTGTCAAATTTTCTATCTCATCATCGACATTTATTTCATCTGTACATATTCGAATGAATAGTACATAATAAGTTTAGATATTCAATAAATAACTAAATTAATAAATATGTATAATTTCAATAATACATGCATGTGTTCAACATATATATATATATATATATATATATATATGCCTTGTGATTCAATTTCTTCATTTGAATTTATTCAACATTTTCACCATCTTCAATAATTGGTTCAATATCTCTTTCACTTTCTCTTTCAAAATTTTATATCTCATCATCAATGTTTTGAGGAATATCTTTCTTTGTTTACATTGTAAAATATTTTTCAAATTAGTTCATCAAATAAAAATTAAGCTTCACATTTTAAACTAGGAAAATCTTAAATATCAAATTCATAATATTTACATTTACATACCTGTTTCAACTTCTAGTTGAGGTTGATTTTCCCTTTCAATATTTGAAAGTGCTTCTCTCTTTCTTTTGCGATATTCTCTCGTCTCTTCTCTACGTTCTTTAGGGTCTCTTTTTGATCATATTTTCTCGTGCAATTCCTTCGATTTCCCATGATAATAGAGTATGAAGTTCAAAAAATTTCCTTCAAAAATTTAGACAAAAACTCAATTAAAAAGAACATCACAAAATATTTACTTAAAAAAAAAACTCATTTTAAATTTTTTGCAAAAAATACATACCTCAGTCCAAAACACTTACTTTAAAAAATTCGAGAAAAAAATGTCTTATAAAAATGAAACGAAGCTCAAAATATTTCCTTCCAAGTCCTGCAAAAAAACTTCATTTAAAAAGTTAAACAAAAACTCATTTTAAAAACTTATTATAAAATATTTACTTCAACCCAAAACACATACTCTAAAAAAATGTCACTTAAAAAAATACTTTCAAAAAATGTCCATTGAAAATTAATTCCAACTTCTTAAAAAATGCCACTTTAAAAAATACTTTAAAAAAACCTCTAAAAAAATATCATTTAAAAAATACCTCCAAAAATTGTCCTTTGAATATTATGCCTAAAAAGAGTCACTTCAAATTTAAGCCTAAAAGAATTCCTTTGAAAATTAAGCCCAAAACCTCTCAAAATAATGAAAATTAAGCCCAAATCCATACCTTCAAAAAAAATGAAGGGAAAAATCCAAAAAATGTATCACATACCTCCAAGAAATGCCCTTTGAATATACCTCCAAGAAAAGTCCTTAAACCCAAAACAATCCTTTGCAAAAATGTCCTTTGAATGTACCTCCAAGAAAATTCCTTAAACTCAAAACAATCATTTGCAAAAATGTCAATTGAATGTACCTCCAAGAAAATTCCTTAAACCCAAAACAATTCTTTGCAAAATCAAACCAAGACCTTTGCAAAATCAGACCAAATGTGCGAAAATATGCAAAAATAATGAATGCTTTCGCGGCAATTTATATTACCGCGAAATGTTTTTTTGGAGGGACTTCGTGGTATTTTCTGGCCGACGGAAATTTGGGTAAAAGTTCAACCGAAATTTTATGTCTTTAGACTTAGTGGGTCATCGGCACAAAAAACAATTCGACCAAATTTTTTTTGAAGAGTTCAGGGTGAAATCACGAAGTTGGGAAACACTTTTTGGCGGACGGCTAGAATTTGGGAGAAATTTTTAATTTCTCGTCCGAGAAAATAGTCAACTCTATTTCTCGACCGAGAGTTTTATTGGGTTTAACCGGAGTTAAAAATATCTCGGACGAGAGTTATGCATTTTCTCGTCCGAGAGGTTTATTGACGGAAACTCTCGGGAAGACTTTCGGACGAGAGTTAAAAAAACTCTCGGATGAGAGTTTTAAAAACTCTCATCCTAGAGTTTTTTCAACTCTCGTCTGAGAGTTTTATTCCTATAATAAAACGCCAAAATTATTAAGTTGTTAGAATTGGTACTTTATTTTATATAAAACTCTTGGTACTTTAGAATTGGTACTTTATATAATTTTAATAGTACTTAAAAAAAAATAAAAAAATTATAATTTTATTTTAAATTATTTTATTATTATTAATGATAAAAAATACATGAAGATTTAATTAAATAAAATTTGTTACAATATTTTGTAATATCAATGTTATATAAAAAACTAAAAATATTTTATATAAAAATAATTGATATATTAATATAAATAAAATAAAATTCTAAAACCTAAATCAAAATAAAAACAACTATATATAATTTATATAATTTTTTTTTTGAAATTAATGAATAAATTTAAATTTAAAAAACAATTGACTAAATGCAATGAGGTGATAAAGGAGACAATGCATAGCACCTTTATATCGTTATAAATTCTTGGAAATCTCGGGAAATTTTTGAAGTGAGATGAGCTTCTTGGAATCGGTCACTTTATCTTCCACTTCAGTTTCACACGATTAACTTGAAAGGAAGTCTATTTTCCTAGGTATGGATGTAAGGGAATAAACAATATTATTTGAACATTGAGTGAGATGCCCTTCTTGGAATGGGTCCTCTTATATTCCACTTTAGTTTCACAAGATTAAATTGAAATGAAGTTTATTTTCCTAGATATGGATGTAAGGGGATAAAGAATATTATCCGAAAAGGAAATGAATGTTAAGTGTGACATTCCAACCATAAGTGTATGGGATTGGAGAATTATTTTATTGCAGAAAACTAACCCTTGACCCATAACCCTTGACCCCCTAAACCCTAATTCCTAACCCCTAAACCCTTAACCCCCTAAACCTTAAACCTCTAAACCCTTAACCCCTAACACATTTACCCCCACTAAACCTCTAAATCCCTAACCAATTTAACCCCTAAACCCTAAACCTCTAAACCCTTAACCCCTACCCCTAACACGTTAACCCCTAACCCATTTAACCACCTAAACCCCAAAACCCCTAACTCCCAACCCCTAAAATCCTTAACTGCTAAATCCCCTAACCCCCTAAACCTCTAAACCAATCCTAACCCATTTAACCCCCTAAACCTCAAAACCCCTAACCCCTTAAACCCTAATTCCCAACCCATAACCCTTGACCCCTTAAACCCTATTTCCTAACCCCTAACCCCATAAACCCTAATTCCCAACCCCTAACCAATTCAACACCCTAAACCCCTAAAAACCTAACCCATTTAAGTGTTTATTCCATTTAAACCCCAAAACGCTAACCCCTAACCCCTAAAATCCTTCCCTACTAAATCCCTTAATCCCCTAAACCTCTAAACCTGTAACACATTTAACCCCCTAAACCCTAAACCTCAAAACCCTTAACCCTTAACCCCTTAAACCCTAATTCCCAACCCCTAACCAATTCAACACCCTAAACCCCTAAAAACGTAACCCATTTAACCCCATTAACCCCTAACTTCTAACCCCTAAAATCTTTAACTACTAAATCCCCTAACCCCCTAAACCTCTAAACCAACCCTAACCCATTTAACCCCCTAAACCCTAAACCTATAACCCCTTAAACCCTAATTCCCAATCCATAACCCATTCAACCCCTTAAACACCTAAACTTCTAACCCATTAACCCTTGACCCCTTAAACACTAATTCCTAACCCCTAACCCATTTAACCCCCTAAACCTCTAAACCCTTAACCCCTAACCCATTTACCCCCACTAAACCTCTAAACCACTAACCCATTTAACCCCTAAACGCTAAACCTCTAAACCCTTAACCCCTACCCCTAACTCGTTAACCCTTAACCCATTTAAGCCCCTAAACCCCAAAAACCCTAACCCCTTAAACCCTAATTCCCCACCCATAACCCTTGACCCCTTAAACCCTAATTCCTAACCCCTAAACCCTTAACCCCTAACCCCTTAAACACTAATTCCCAACCCCTAACCAATTCAACACCGTAAACCCCTAAAAACCTAACCCATTTAAGTGTGGATTCCATTTAACCCCCAAAACCCTAACCCCTAACCCCTAAAATCCTTCACTGCTAAATCCCCTAACCCCCTAAACCTCTAAACATGTAACCCATTTAAACCCCCTAAACCCTAAACCTCTAAACCCTTAACCCCTAACCCCTAAAACCCTAATTCCCAACCCCTAACCAATTAGACACCCTAAACCCCTAAAAACCAAACCCATTTAACCCCATTAACCACTAACGTCTAACCCCTAAAATCCTTAACTGCTAAATCCCCTAACCCCCTAAACCTCTAAACCAACCCTAACCCATTTAACCCCCTAAACCCTAAACCTATAACCCCTTAAACCCTAATTCCCAACCCATAACCCATTCAACCACTTAAACACCTAAACCTCTAACCCCTTAACCCTTGACCCCTTAAACCCTAATTCCTAACCGGGCTAACCCATTTAACCCCCTAAACCCTAAACCTCTAAACCTTTAACCCCTAACCCATTTACCCCCACAAAACTTCTAAACCCCTAACCCATTTAACCCCTAAACCCTAAACCTCTAAACCCTTAACCCATACCCCTAACCCGTTAACCCCTAAACCATTTAAGCCCCTAAACCCCAAAACCCCTAACCACTTCAACACCCTAAACCCCTAAAAACCTAACCCATTTAAGAGTGGCTCCATTTAACCCCCAAAACCCTAACCCCCACCCCCTAAAATCCTTCACTACTAAATTCCCTAACCCCCTAAACCTCTAAACCTGTATCCCATATAACCCCCTAAACCCTAAACCTCTAAACCCTTAACCCCTAACCCCTTAAACCTTAATTCCCAACCCATAACTCTTAACCCCTTAAACCCTAATTCCTAACCCCTAAACCCTTAACCCCCTAAACCCTAAACCTCTAAACCCTTAACCCCTAACCCATTTAACCTTTAAACCCTAAACCTCTAAACCCTTAACCCCTACCCCAAACCCGTTAACCCCTAACCCATTTAAGAACCTAAACCCCAAAACCCCTAACCAATTCAACGCCCTAAACCCCTAAAAACCTAACCCATTTAAGTATGGATTCTATTTAACGCCCAAAACCCTAACCCCTAACCCCTAAAATCCCTCACTGCTAACTCCCCTAACCCCCTAAACCTCTAAACCTGTAACCCATTTAAGCCCCTAAACCCAAAAACCCCTAACCAATTCAACACCCTAAACCCCTAAAAACCTAACCCATTTAAGTGTGGATGCCATTTAACCCCCAAAACCCTAACCCCTAACCCCTAAAATCCTTCGCTGCTAAATCCTGTAACCCCCTAAACCTCTAAACCTATACCCCATTTAACCCCATAAACCCTAAACCTCTAAACCCTTAACCCCTAACCCTTTAAACCATAATTCCCAACCCATAACCCTTGACCCCTTAAACCTAAATTCCTAACCCCTAAACCCTTAACCCCCTAAACCCTAAACCTCTAAACCCTTAATCCCTAACCCATTTACCCCTACTAAACCTCTAAACCCCTAAACCCTAAACCTCTAAACCCTTAACCCCTACCCCTAACCCGTTAACCCTTAACCCATTTAAGCCCCTAAACCCCAAAACCCCTAACCCCTTAAACCCTAATTCCCAACCCATAACCCTTGACCCCTTAAACCCTAATTCCTAACCCCTCAACCCTTAACCCCTAATCCCTTAAACCCTAAGTCCCAACCCCTAACCAATTCAACACCCTAAACCCCTAAAAACCTAACCCATTTAAGTGTGGATTCAATTTAACCCCCAAAACCCTAACCCCTAACCCCTAAGCTCCTTCACTGCTAAATCCCCTAACCCCATAAACCTATAAACCTGTAACCCATTTAACCCCCTAAACCCTAAAACTCTAAACCCTTAACCCCGAACCCCTTAAACCCTAATTCCCAACCCCTAACCAATTCAACACACTAAACCCCTAAAAACCTAACCCATTTAAGTGTGGATTCCATTTAACCCCCAAAACACTAACCCCTAACCCCTAAATCCTTCACTGCTAAATCCCCTAACCCCGTAAACCCATAAACCTGTAACCCATTTAACCCCCTAAACCCTAAACCTCTTAACCCTAATCCCCTAACCCCCTAAACCTCTAAACCAACCCTAACCCATTTAACCCCCTAAACCCTAAACCTATAACCCCTTAAATCCTAATTCCCAACCCATAATCCATTCAACCCCTTAAACACCTAAACCTTTAACCCCTTAACCCTTGACCCCTTAAACCCTAATTCCTAACCCATTTAACCCCCTAAACCCTAAACCTCTAAACCCTTAACCCATACCCCTAACCCGTTAACCCCTAACTTCTAACCCCTAAAATCCTTAACTGCTAAATCCCCTAACCCCCTAAACCTATAAACCAACCCTAACCCATTTAACCCCCTAAACCCTAAACCTATAACCCCTTAAACCCTAATTCCCAACCCATAACCCATTCAATCCCTTAAACACCTAAACCTCTAACCCCTTAAACCCTAATTCCTAACCCTTAACCCATTTAACCCCCTAAACCCTAAACCTCTAAACCCTTAACCCCTAACCCATTTACCCCCACTAAACCTCTAAACCCCTAACCCATTTAACCCCTAAACCCTAAACCTCTAAACCCTTCACCCCTACCACTAACCCATTAACCCCTAACCCATTTAAGCCCCTAAACCCCAAAACCCCTAACCGCTTAAACCCTAATTCCCAACCCATAACCCTTGACCTCTTAAACCCTAATTCCTAATCCCTAAACCCTTAACACCTAACCCCTTAAACCCTAATTCCCAACCCCTAACCAATTCAACACCGTAAACCCCTAAAAACCTAACCCATTTAAGTGTGGATTCCATTTAACGCCCAAAACCTTAACCCTAACCCCTAACCCTAAAATCCTTCAGCACTGAAATCTACCCCCTAAACCTCTAAACCTGTAACCCATTTAACCCCCTAAACCCTAAACCTCTAAACCCTTAACCCCTAACCCCTTAAACCCTAATTCCCAACCCCTAACCAATTCAACACACTAAACTCCTAAAAACCTAACCCATTTAAGTGTGGATTCCATTTAACCCCAAAAACCCTAACCCCTAACACCTAAAATCCTTAACTGCTAAATCCCCTAACCCCTTAAACCTCTAAACCTGTAACCCATTTAACCCCTAAACCCTAAACCTCTAAACCCTTAACCCCTAACCCCTTAAACCCTAATTCCCAACCCCTAACCAATTCAACACCCTAAAACCCTAAAAACCTAACCCATTTAACCCCATTAACCACTAACTTCTAACCCCTAAAATCCTTAACTGCTAAATCCCCTAACCCCCTAAACCTCTAAACCAACCCTAACACATTTAACCCCCTAAACCCTAAACCTATAACCCCTTAAACCCTAATTCCCAACCCATAACCCATTCAACCCCTTAAACACCTAAACCTCTAACCCCTTAACCCTTGACCCCTTAAACCCTAATTTCTAATCGGGCTAACCCATTTAACCCCCTAAACCCTAAACCTCTAATCCTTTAACCCCTAACCCATTTACCCCCACTAAACCTCTAAACCCCTAACCCATTTAACCCCTAAACCCTAAACCTCTAAACCCTTAACCCATACCCCTAACCCATTTAAGCCCCTAAACCCCAAAACCCCTAACCACTTCAACACCCTAAACCCCTAAAAACCTAACCCATTTAAGAGTGGCTCCATTTAACCCCCAAAACCCTAACCCCCAACCCCTAAAATCCTTCACTGTTAAATCCCCTAACCCCCTAAACCTCTAAACCTGTAACCCATATAACCCCCTAAACCCTAAACCCCTAGCCCCTTAAACCTTAATTCCCAACCCATAACTCTTGACCCCTTAAACCCTAATTCCTAACCCCTAAACCCTTAACCCCCTAAACCTTAAACCTCTAAACCCTTAACCCCTAACCAATTTACCCCCACTAAACCTCTAAACCCCTAACCCATTTAACCCCTAAACCATAAACCTCTAAACCCTCAAACCCTACCCCTAACCCGTTAAACCCTAACCCATTTAAGCCCTTAAACCCCAAAACCCCTGACCAATTCAACACCCTAAACCCCTAAAAACCTAACCCATTTAAGAATGGATTCCATTTAACCCCTAAAACCCTAACCCCTAACCCCTAAAATCCTTCACTGCTAAATTCCCTAACCCCCTAAACCTCTAAACCTATAACCCATTTAAGCCCCTAAACCCAAAAACCCCTAACCAATTCAACACCCTAAACCCATAAAAACCCAACCCATTTAAGTGTGGATTCCATTTAACCCCCAAAACCCTAACCCCTAACACCTAAAATCTTTCGCTACTAAATCCCGTAACCCCTAAACCTCTAAACCTATACCCCATTTAACCCCTAAACCTCTAAACCTATACCCCATTTAACACCCTAAACCCTAAACCTCTAAACCCTTAACCCCTAACCCCTTAAACCATAATTCCCAACCCATAACGCTTGACCCCTTAAACCCTAATTCCTAACCCCTAAACCCTTAACCCCCTAAACCCTAAACCTCTAAACCCTTAACCCCCAAACCATTTACCCCTACTAAACCTCTAAACCCCTAACCCATTTAACCACTAAACCCTAAACCTCTAAACCCTTAACCCCTACCCCTAACCCGTTAACCCTTAACCCATTTAAGCCCCAAAAACCCAAACCTCTAACCCCTTAAACCTAATTCACAACCCATAACCCTTGACCCCTTAAACTCTAATTCCTATCCCCTAAACCCTTAACCCTTAACCCCTAACCACTTAAACCCTAATTCCCAACCCCTAACCAATTCAACACCCTAAACCCCTAAAAACCTAACCCATTTAAGTGTGGATTCCATTTAACCCCCAAAACCCTAACCCCTAACCCTAAAATCCTTCACTGCTAAATCCCCTAACTTCACACAACCTCTGACTTTGTAACCCATTTAACCCCCTAAACCCTAAACCTCTAAACCCTTAACCCCTAACCCCTTAAACCCTAATTCCCAACCACTAACTAACTGAACACCCTAAACCCCTAAAAACCTAACCCATTTAAGTGTGGATTCCATTTAATCCCCAAAACACTAACCCCTAACACCTAAATCCTTCACTGCTAAATCCCCTAACCCCCTAAACCTCTAAACTAACCCTAACCCATTTAACCCCCTAAACCCTAAACCTATAACCCCTTAAACCCTCATTCCCAACCCATAACCCATTCAACCCCTTAAACACCTAAACCTCTAACCCCGTAACCCTTGACCCCTTAAACCCTAATTCCTAACCCCTAACCCATTTAACCCCCTAAACCCTAAACCTCTAAACCCTCAACCCATACCCCTAACCCGTTAACCCTAAACTTCTAACCCCTAAAATCCTTAACTGCTAAATCCCCTAACCCCCTAAACCTCTAAACCAACCCTAACCCATTTGACCCCCTAAACCCTAAACCTATAACCCCTTAAACCCTAATTCCCAACCCATAACCCATTCAACCCCTTAAACACCTAAACCTCTAACCCCTTAACCCTTGACCCCTTAAACCCTAATTCCTAACCCCTAACCCATTTAAACCCCTAAACCCTAAACCTCTAAACCCTTAACCCATATCCCTAACCCGTTAACCCCTAAGTTTTAACCCCTAAAATCCTTAACTGCTAAAACCCCTAACCCCCTAAACCTCTAAACCAACCCTAACCCATCTAACCCCCTAAACCCTAAACCTATGACCCCTTAAACCCTAATTCCGAACCCATAACCCATTAAACCCCTTAAACACCTAAACCTCTAACCCCTTAACCCTTGACCCCTTAAACCTTAATTCCTAACGCCTAACCCATTTAACCCCCTAAACCCTAAACCTCTAAACCCTTAACCCCTAACCCATTTACCCCCACTAAACCTCTAAACCCCTAACCCATTTAACCCCTAAACCCTAAACCTCTAAACCCTTAACCCCTACCCCTAACCCGTTAACCCCTAACCCATTTAAGCCCCTAAACCACAAAACCCCTAACCCCTTAAACCCTAATTCCCAACACATAACCCTTTACCCCTTAAACCCTAATTCCCAACCCCTAACCAATTCAACACCGTAAACCCCTAAAAACCTAACCCATTTAAGGGTGGATTCCATTTAACCCCCAAAACCTTAACCCCTAACCCCTAAAATCCTTCACTGCTAAATCCCCTAACCCCCTAAACCTCTAAACCTATAACCCATTTAAACCCCTAAACCGTAAACCTCTAAACCCCATAAACCCTAACCCCTTAAACCCTAATTCTGAACCCCTAACCAATTCAACACCCTACACCCCTAAGAACCTAACCCATTTAAGTGTGGATTCCATTTAACCCCCAAAACCCTAACCCCTAACCCCTAAAATCCTTCACTGTTAAATCCCCTAACCCCCTAAACCTCTAATCTTGTAACCCATTTAACCCCCTAAACCCTTAACCCCTAACCCCTAAAACCCTAATTCCGAACCCCTAACCAATTCATCACACTAAACACCTAAAAACCTAACCCATTTAACTCCATTAACCCCTAACTTCTAACCCCTAAAATCCTTAACTGCTAAATCCCCTAACCCCCTAAACCTCTAAACCAACCCTAACACATTTAACCCCCTAAACCCTAAACCTATAACCCCTTAAACCCTAATTCCCAACCCATAACCCATTCAACTCCTTAAACACCTAAACCTTTAACCCCTTAACCCTTGACCCCCTAAAACCTAATTCCTAACCCCTAACCCATTTAACCCCCTAAACCCTAAACCTCAAAACCCTTAACCCCTACCCCTAACCCGTTAACACCTAACTTCTAACCCCTAAAATCCTTAACTGCTAAATCCCCTAACCCCCTAAACCTCTAAACCAACCCTAACCCATTTAACCCCCTAAACCCTAAACCTATAACCCCTTAAACCCTAATTCCCAACCCATAACCCATTCAACCCCTTAAACACCTAAACCTCTAACCCCTTAACCCTTGACCCCTTAAACCCGAATTCCTAACTCCTAACCCATTTAAACCCCTAAACCCTAAACCTGTAAACCCTTAACCCCTAACCCATTTACCCCCACTAAACCTCTAAACCCCTAACCCATTTAACCCCTAAACCCTAGACCTCTAAACCCTTAACCCATACCCCTAACCCGTTAACCCCTAACCCATTTAAGCCCCTAAACCCTAAAACCCCTAACCTATTCAACACTCTAAACCCCTAAAAACCTAACCCATTTAAGTGTGGATTCCATTTAACCCCCAAAACCCTAACCCCCAACCCCTAAAATCCTTCACTGCTAAATCCCCTAACCCCTAAACCTCTAAACCTGTAACCCATATAACCCCCTAAACCCTAAACCTCTAAACCCTTAACCCCTAACCCCTTAAACCCTAATTCCCAACCCATAACCCTTGACCCCTTAAACCCTAATTCCTAACCCCTAAACCCTTAACCCCCTAAACCCTAAACCTCTAAACCCTTAACCCCTAACCCATTTAGCCCCACTAAACCTATAAACCCCTAACCCATTTAACCCTTAAACCCTAAACATCTAAACCCTTAACCCCTACCCCTAACCCATTTAAGCCCCTAAACCCCAAAACCCCTAACCAATTCAACACCCTAAACCCTTAAAATCTAACCCATTTAAGTGTGGATTCCATTTAAACCCCAAAAACCTAACCCCTAACCCCTAAAATCCTTCACTGCTAAATCCCCTAAACCCCTAAACCTCTAAACCTGTAACCCATTTAACCCCCTAAACCCTAAACCTCTAAACCCTTAACCCCTAACCCCTAAAACCCTACTTCTGAACCCCTAACCAATTCAACACCCTAAACCCCTAAAAACCTAACCCATTTAACTCCATTAACCCCTAACTTCTAACCTCTAAAATCCTTAACTGCTAAATCCCCTAACCCCCTAAAACTATAACCCCTTAAACCCTAATTCCCAACCCATAACCCATTCAACCCCTTAAACACCTAAACCTCTAACCCCTTAAACCTTGACCCCTTAAACCATAATTCCTAACCCCTAACCCATTTAACCCCCTAAACCCTAAACCTCTAAACCCTTAACCCCTACCCCTAACCCGTTAACCCCTAACTTCTAACCCCTAAAATCCTTAACTGCTAAATCCCCTAACCCCCTAAACCTCTAAACCAACCCTAACCAATTTAACCCCCTAAGCCCTAAACCTATAACCCCTTAAACCCTAATTCTCAACCCATAACCCATTCAACCCCTTAAAAACCTAAACCTCTAACCCTTTAACCCTTGACCCCTTAAACCCTAATTCCTAACCCCTAACCCATTTAACCCCTAAAACATAAACCTCTGAACCCTTAATCCCTACCCCTAACCCGTTAACCCCTAACCCATTTAAGCCCCTAAACCCCAAAACCCCTAACCAATTCAACCCCTAAACCCTTAAAAACCTAACCCATTTAAGTGTGGATTCCATTTAACCACCAAAACCCTAACCCCCAACTCCTAAAATCCTTCACTTCTAAATCCTCTAACCCCCTAAACCTCTAAACCTGTAACCCATATAACCCCCTAAACCCTAAACCTCTAAACCCTTAACCCCTAACCCCTTAAACCCTAATTCCAAACCCATAACCCTTGACACCTTAAACCGTAATTCCTATCCCCTAACCCATTTACCCCCACTAAACCTCTAAACCCCTAACCCATTTAACCCTTAAACCCTAAACCTCTAAACCCTTAACCCCTACCCCTAACCCATTAAGCCCTAACCCATTTAAGCCCCTAAACCCCAGAACCCCTAACCAATTCAACACCCTAAAACCCTAAAAACCTAACCCATTTAAGTGTGGATTCCATTTAACCTCCAAAACCCTAACCCCTAACCCCTAAAATCCTTCACTGCTAAATCCCCTAACCCCTAAACCTCTAAACCTGTAACCCATTTAACCCCCTAAACCCCAAAACCCCTAACCAATTCAACACCCTAAACCCCTAAAAACCTAACTCATTTAAGTGTGGATTCCATTTAACCCCCAAAACCCTAACCCCTAACCCCTAAAATCCTTCGCTGCTAAATCCCCTAACCCCCTAAACCTTTAAACCTATAACCCATTTAACCCCCTAAAACCTAAACCTCTAAACCCTTAACCCCTAACCCCTTAAACCATAATTCCCAACCCATATCCCTTGACCCCTTAAACCCTAATTTCTAATCCCCAAACCCTTA
>CM076569.1:412374132-412476284 GCA_034641835.2 Pinus albicaulis | reverse complement strand
AATCCCCTAACCCCCTAAACCTCTAAACCAACCCTAACCCATTTAACCCCCTAAACCCTAAACCTATAACCCCTTAAAGACTAATTCCCAACCCATAACCCATTCAACCCCTTAAACACCTAAACCTATAACCCCTTAACCCATGACACCTTAAACCCTAATTCCTAACCCCTAACCCATTTAACCCCCTAAACCCTAAACCTCTAAACCCTTAACCCATACTCCTAACCCGTTAACCCTTAACTTCTAACCCATAAAATCCTTAACTGCTAAATCCCCTAACCCCCTAAACCTATAAACTAACCCTAACCCATTTAACCCCCTAAACCCTAAACCTATAACCCCTTAAACCCTAATTCCCAACCCATAACCCATTCAACCCCTTAAACACCTAAACCTCTAGCCCCTTAACCCTTAACCCATTAAACCCTAATTCCTAACCCCTAACCCATTTAACCCCCTAAACCCTAAACCTCTAAACCCTTAACCCCTAACCCATTTACCCCCACTAAATCTCTAAACCCCTAACCCATTTAACCCCTAAACCCTAAACCTCTAAACCCCTAACCCCTACCCATAACCCGTTAACCCCTAACCCATTTAAGCCCATAAACCCCAAAACTCGTAACCAATTCAACACCCTAAACCCCTAAAAACCTAACACATTTAAGTGTGGATTCCATTTAACCCCCAAAACCCTAACCCCCAACCCATAAAATCCTTCACTACTAAATCCCCTAACCCCCTAAACCTCTAAACATGTAAGCCATATAAACCCCTAAACCCTAAACCTATAAACACTTAACCGCTAACCCCTTAAACCCTAATTCCCAACCCATAACCCTTTACCCCTTAAACCCTAATTCCTAACCCCTAACCCCTTAACTCCCTAAACCCTAAACCTCTAAACCCTTAACCCCTAACCCATTTACCCCCACTAAACCTCTAAACCCCTAACCCATTTAACCCATAAACCCTAAACCTCTAAACCCTTAAACCCTACCCCTAACCCATTAACCCCTAACCCATTTAAGCCCCTAAACCCAAAAACCCCTAACCAATTCAACACCCTAAACCCCTAAAAACCTAACCCATTTAAGTGTGGATTCCATTTAACCCCCAAAAACCTAACCCCTAACCCTTAAAATCCTTCACTGCTAAATCCCCTAACCCCCTAAACCTATAAACCTGTAACCCATTTAAGCTCTTAAACCCCAAAACCCCTAACCAATTCAACACCCTAAACCCCTAAAAACCTAACCCATTTAAGTGTGGATTCCATTTAACCCCCAAAACCCTAACCCCTAAAATCCTTCGCTGCTAAATCCTGTAACCCCCTAAACCTCTAAACCTATACCCCATTTAATCCCCTAAACCCTAAACTTCTAAACTCTTAACCCCTAACCCCTTAAACCATAATTCCCAACCCGTAACCCTTAACCCCTTAAACCCTAATTCCTAACCCCTAAACCCTTAACCCCTTCAACCCTAAACCTCTAAACCCTTAACCCCCAAACCATTTACCCCTACTAAACATCTAAACCCCTAACCCATTTAACCCCTAAACCATAAACCTCTAAACCCTTAACCCCTACCCCTAACCCATTAACCCTTAACCCATTTAAGCCCCTAAACCCCAAAACCCCTAACCCCTTAAACCCTAATTCCAAACCCATAACCCTTGACCTCTTAAACACTAATTTCAACTCAACTACTTTTAAACCCTAATTCCCAACCCCTAACAAATTCAACACCCTAAACCCCTAAAAACCTAACCCATTTAAGTGTTTATTCCATTTAACCCCCAAAACCCTAACCCCTAACCCCTAAAATCCTTCATTGTTAAATCCCCTAAACCTATAAACCTATAACCCATTTAACCCCCTAAACCCTAAACCTCTAAACCCTTAACCCCTAACCCCTTAAACCCTAATTCTCAACCCCTAACCAATTCAACACCTTAAACCCCTAAAAACCTAACCCATTAAACCCCATTAACCCCTAAATTCTAACCCATAAAATCCTTAACTACTAAATCGCCTAACCCCCTAAACCTCTAAACCAACCCTAACCCATTTAACCCCCTAAACCCTAAACCTATAACCCCTTAAACCCTAATTCCCAACCCATAACCCATTCAACCCCTTAAACACCTAAACCTCTAACCCTTTAACCCTTGACCCCTTAAACCCTAATTCCTAACCCCTAACCCATTTAACCCCCTAAACCCTAAACCTCTAAACCCTTAACCCCTAACCCTAAACCCTAACCCCTAACTTCTAACCCCTAAAAATCCTTAACTCAAATCCCCTAACCCCTAAACCTCTAAACCAACCCTAACCCATTTAACCCCCTAAACCCTAAACCTATAACCCCTTAATCCCTAATTCCCAACCCATAACCCATTCAACCCCTTAAACACCTAAACCTCTAACCCCTTAACCCTTGACCCCTTAAAACCTAATTCCTAACCCCTAACCCATTTAACCGCCTAAACCCTAAACCTCTAAACCCTTAACCCCTAACCCATTTACCCCCATTAAACCTCTAAACCCCTAACCCATTTAACCCCTAAACCCTAAACCTCTAAACCCTTAACCCCTACCCCTAACCCGTTAACCCCTAACCCATTTAAGCCACTAAACCCCAAAACCCTTAACCCCTTAAAACCTAATTCCCAACCCATAACCCTTGACCCCTTAAACCTTAATTCCTAACCCCTAACCCCTTAAACCCTAATTCCCAACCCTTGACCAATTCAACACCGTAAACCCCTAAAAACCTAACCAATTTAAGTGTGGATTCCATTTAACCCCCAAAACCTTAACCCCTAACCCCTAAAATCCTTCACTCCTAAATCCCCTCACCCCCTAAACCTTTAAATCTGTAACCCATTTAACCCCCTAAACCGTAAACCTCTAAACCCTTAACCCCTAACCCCTTAAACCCTAATTTCGAACACCTAACCAATTCAACACCCTAAACCCATAAGAACCTAACCCATTTAAGTGTGGATTCCATTTAACCCCCAAAACACTAACCCCTAACCCCTAAAATCCTTCACTGCTAAATCCCCTAACCCCTTAAACCTCTAAACCTGTAACCCATTTAACCCCCTAAACCCTAAACCTCTAAACCCTTAACCCGTGAACCCTAAAACCCAAATTCCGAACCCTAACCAATTCAACACCCTAAACACCTAAAAACCTAACCCATTTAACCCCATTAACCCCTAAATTCAAACCCCTAAAATCCTTCACTCGCTAAATCCCTAACCCTAAACTCTAAACGACTCCCAACCTATTTAACCCCCTAACACCCTAAACCTATAACCCCTTAAACCCTAATTCCCAACCCATAACCCATTCAACCCTTAAACACCTAAACCTATAACCCCTTACCCTTGACCCCTTAAACCCTAATTCCTAAACCCTAACCCATTTAACCCCCTAAACCCTAAACCTCTAAACCCTTAACCCCTACCCCTAACCCGTTAACCCCAACTTCTAATCCCTAAAATCCTTAACCGCTAAATCCCCTAACCCCGTAAACCTCTAAACCAACCCTAACCCATTTAACCCCCTAAACCCAAAACCTATAACCCCTTAAACCCTAATTCCCAACCCATAACCCATTCAACCCCTTAAACACCTAAAGCTCTAACCCATTAACCGTTGACCCCTTAAACACTAATGCCTAACCCTTAACCCATTTAACCCCTAAACCCTAAACCTCAAACCCTTAACCCATAACCCATTTACCCCCACTAAACCTCTAAACCCCAACCCCATTTAACCCCTAAACCCTAAACCTCTAAACCCTTAATCCCTACCCCTAACCCGTTAACCCCTAACCCATTTAAGCCCCTAAACCCCAAACCCTAACCAATTCAACACCCCAAACCCTAAAACCTAACCCATTTACGATGGGATTCCATTAACCCCAAAACCCTAACCCCCAACCCCTAAAATCCTTCTCTGCTAAATCCCCTAACCCCCTAAACCTCTAAACATGTAACCCATATAACCCCCTAAACTCTTAACCCCTAACCCCTTAAACCCTAATTCCCAACCCATAACCCTTGACCCCTTAAACCCTAATTCCTAACCCTTAAACCCTAAACCTCTAAACCCTTAACCCCTAACCTGTTTACCCTCATTAAACCTCTAAACCCCTAACCCATTTAACCCTTACACCCTGAACATCTAAACCCTTAACCCCTACCCCTAACCCATTGAAGCCCCTAAACCCGAAAACCCCTAACCAATTCAACACCCTAAACCCTTAAAAATCTAACCCATTTAAGTGTGGATTCCATTTAACCCCCAAAACCCTAACTGCTAACCCCTAAAATCCTTCACTGCTAAATCCCCTAAACCCCTAAACCTCTAAACCTGTAACCGATTTAACCCCCTAAACCATAAACCTCTAAACCCTTAACCCCTAACCCATAAAACCCTAATTCCAAACCCCTAACCAATTCAACACCCTAAACCCCTAAAAACCTTACCCATTTAACTCCATTAACCCCTAACTTCTAACCTCTAAAATCCTTAACTGCTAAATCCCCTAACCCCCTAAACCTATAACCCCTTAAACCCTAATTCCCAACCCATAACCCATTCAACCCCTTAAACCTCTAAACCCTTAACCCCTAACCCCTAAAACCCTAATTCCGAACCCCTAACCAATTCAACCCCCTAAACCCCTAAAAACCTAACCCATTTAACTCCATTAACCCCTAACTTCTAACCTCTAAAATCCTTAACTGCTAAATCCCCTAACCCACTAAACCTATAACCCCTTAAACCCTAATTCCCAACCCATAACCCATTCAACCCCTTAAACACCTAAACCTCTAACCCCTTAACCCTTGACCCCTTAAACCCTAATTCCTAACCCCTAACCCCTGACCCATTTAACCCCCTAAACCTCTAAACCAACCCTAACCAATTTAACCCCCTAAACCCTAAACCTATAACCCCTTAAACCCTAATTCCCAACC
This sequence comes from Pinus albicaulis, assembly GCA_034641835.2. NCBI lineage: Eukaryota > Viridiplantae > Streptophyta > Pinopsida > Pinales > Pinaceae > Pinus > Pinus albicaulis. The sequence goes on along the minus strand of CM076569.1, from coordinate 412,471,279 downwards.
CATAACCCATTCAACCCCTTAAACACCTAAACCTATAACCCCTTAACCCTTGACCCCTTAAACCCTAATTCCTAATATAACATTGTACTCTAAACCATTAAACCTCTAAACCCTTAACCCCTAACCATTTACCCCGCACTAAACCTCTAAACCCCTAAACCATTTAAGCCCTAAACCGTAAACCTCTGAACCCTTAACCCCTACCCCTAACCCGTTAACCCCTAACCCATTTAAGCCCCTAAACCCCAAAACCCCTAACCAATTCAACACCCTAAACCCCTAAAAACCTAACCCATTTAAGTGTGGATTCCATTTAACCCCAAAAACCCTAACCCCCAACCCCTAAAATCCTTCACTGCTAAATCCCCTAACCCCCTAAACCTCTAACCCTTTAACCCATATAACCCCCTAAACCCTAAACCTCTAAACCCTTAACCCCTAACCCCTTAAACCCTAATTCCAAACCCATAACCCTTGACACCTTAAACCATAATTCCTAACCCCTAAACGCTTAACCCCCTAAACCCTAAACATCTAAACTCTTAACCCCTAACCCATTTACCCCCACTAAACCTCTAAACCCCTAACCCATTTAACCCTTAAACCCTAAACCTCTAAACCCTTAACCCCTACCCCTAAACCATTAACCCCTAACCCATTCAAGCCCCTAAACCCCAAAACCCCTAACCAATTCAACACCCTAAACCCCTAAAAACCTAACCCATTTAAGTGTGGATTCCATTTAACCTCCAAAACCCTAACCCCTAACCCCTAAAATCCTTCACTGCTAAATCCCCTAACCCCCTAAACCTCTAAACCTGTGACCCTTTTAAGCCCCTAAACCCCAAAACCCCTAACCAATTCAACACCCTAAACCCCTAAAAACCTAACTCATTTAAGTGTGGATTCCATTTAACGCCCAAAACCCTAACCCCTAACCCCTAAAATCCTTCGCTGCTAAATCCCCTAACCCCCTAAACCTCTAAAAATATAACCCATTTAACCCCCTAAACCCTAAACCTTTAAACCCTTAACCCCTAACCCCTTAAACCATAATTCCCAACCCATAACCCTTGACCCCTTAAACCCTAATTCCTAATCCCCAAACCCTTAACTCCCTAAACCCTAAACCTCTAAACCCTTAACCCTTAACCCAGTTACCCCTACTAAACCTCTAAACCCTTAACCCATTTAACCCCTAAACCCTAAACCTCTAAACCCTTAACCCCTACCCCTAACCCATTTAAGCCCCAAAACCCCAAAACCCCTAACCCCTTAAACCCTAATTCCCAACCCATAACCCTTGACACCTTAACCCTTGACCCCTTAAACCCTAATTCCTATCCCCTAAACCCTTAACCCCTAACCCCTTAAACCCTAATTCCCAACCCCTAACCAATTCAACACCCTAAACCCCTAATAACCTAACCCATTTAAGTGTGGATTACATTTAACCCCCAAAACCCAAAACCCTAACCGCTAAAATCCTTCTCTGCTAAATCCCCTAACCCCCTAAACCTCTAAACCTGTAACCCATTTAACCCCCTAAACCCTAAACCTCTAAACCCTTAACCCCTAACCCCTTAAACCCTAATTCCCAACCCCTAACCAATTTAACACCCTAAACCCCTAAAATCCTAACCCATTTAAGTGTGGATTCCATTTAACCCCCAAAACCCTAACCCCTAAAATCCTTCACTGCTAAATCCCCTAACCCCTAAACCTCTAAACCTATAACCCATTTAACCCCCTAAAACCTAAACCTCTAAACCCTTAACCCCTAACCCCTTAAACCCTAATTCCCAACCCCTAACCAATTCAACACCCTAAACCCCTAAAAACCTAACCCATTTAGCCCCATTAACCCCTAACTTCTAACCCCTAAAATCCTTAACTGCTAAATCCCCTAACCCCCTAAATCTCTAAACCAACCCTAACCCATTTAACCCCCTAAACCTATAACCCCTTAAACCCTAATTCCCAACTCACAACCCATTCAACCCCTTAAACACCTAAACCTCTAACCCCTTAAACCCTAATTCCTAACCCCTAACCCATTTAACCCCCTAAACCCTAAACCTCTAAACCCTTAACCCCTACCCCTAACCCGTTAACCCCTAACCTATTTAAGCCCCTAAACCCCAAAACCCCTAACCCATTTGACCCCTTAAACCCTAAACATGTAAACCCCTAACATATAAACCCCTAAACCCTAAACATATAAACCCCTAAACCCTAAACATATAAACTCCTTTATAGTTGTGAGAAAGCTAGTCATTATTGAGTTAGTTATTTAATTAGTTGTTAAGGAGATTAAATAATTATTAGTTAATTAGTTATTAGGGGATTCTTTAAGTATTCAAGAAAAATTAAAAAGGTTAAAGATAATATTAAATTACTTATTAAAAATATTTAATTAAAAACAATTTAATTATTAAAATATTTCAATATTTTTATAAATATTATAATTATTTTAATAACTATTTAGATTAACTAGAAAATATTACAAATTCATATCTAAAAAGAGGGAAATAAATATCTTAAATTAGATAAAAAGGATAAAGAAAGAAGAGGAAATTACCCTAAACATATAAAACCGTAAACATATAAACCCCTAAAACTTTTGATTAAAACATTTAATAAAAATCTCGGCCGAGAGTTTTCTAAACTCTTGTCCTAGAGTTTTCAAAACTCTCGGCTGAGAGTTTAGAAAACTCTCGGCCTAGAGTTTTCTAAACTCTCGTCCTAGAGTTTTCTAAACTCTCGGCCGAGAGTTTCATTGGGTAAACTCTCAGGTGCAAACTCTCGTCCGAGAGTTTTTTAAACTTTCGGCCGAGAGTTTGGCCTTGCGTTTAAATGTAACTTTAGGCGGGTTAAACTCTCGGTCGAGAGTTTTATAAATTTCTCGTCCGAGACATTATCTCGGCTGAGAGTTTCTAGTAAATGAAAAACATAGAAAATTCTGCTATTTTCAGGAACCTGCAACTTTGGAGGGGCAGAACACCTACAAAAACAAAATGTTATATGTCAAACAAAGTACCATTAGATTCATCTCTGAATCTAGTTTCTGATGATATGAGATTTGTGGAGTTTCATTAAAAAATTCAATTTTTTATTAATTTTTTACTAAACTGTGTCACTGTGGAATTTCATTGTTCGAAAAATTGCACTGAATGAAAATTCAATAAATTTCAAATGAGGACACCAAAAAATTCAAAAAAATCATATTGCACTTCCTCTCCCTGTCTACTTCAAAAGGGTACTCTCATTTTTCTTATTGACGATCACATTGAGAATAAAATCAAAGGATCATAAAATGTACTGAAACATCACTGGTTTTTTGTCTTCATCCATTTCAAAAAATAATAAAAAATAGTGATTTAATTCGAAAATTACCGAAAAATAGTCTGTGCACTAGTGCAATATATACAGATTATGATTCTATGGTTTTTTTCCAAAAAATGAATAAAATTCCCTGAAAAAAGTGAAGGATCATAAAGTGACTATTTATGTTTGCCTGAAAATTTCAAGTATATGCAGTTAGTAAACAAGAAATTTACCCTCTATATGTCAATATGTTTTTTATTTTTAAATATATGTATGGAGGTAAGACAATTATCTACAATTCTTGTTTTTATGTCAAAGCATAATTTACAATAAAAATATGAGTTTAGTGGAGTTGAAGTTGAAAAACATAGAAAATTACAATTTTCAACGTCAAAAAAGGGCAAAAAGTGTTTCCCAACTTCACATTTTCACCCAAGTTAGGGATTTAACCAATATAAATTCCTTTTCCCTCCAACAACATATAATAAAATATTCCAAGCAGTTAGATGTAGACCTTGGTTAATAATATTTTATTATGCACCATTGTCAAGGATAACTCAATATTTTGTTACAAATATGAGGGTATTCCATTCATTATTTACCTTTGATCCTTTTATCATGGCTTGACTTTGATCATTTTTATTACTATTTTTCTTCTTGAGCTCCCACAGAGTTCAAAAAGTCTTGGGTTTTCTACACCATTGAGAGAGATAAATTTTTGGATCTGAAGCGTTGAGGACAACCAAGAACCCATTCCATTGAGGTGGACTGGTGACATCATTCTCTGTTCCCTTCCACGCTTCAGGACAACCAAGAACCCATCCCATTGAGGTGGACTGGTAACATCATTCTCTATTCCCTTCCCAGGTGTTAATACATATAAAATTCTTTATATATCTTGTCTTTTCCATTGGATATTTGGAGAAACTCTTATTTCATTTTACTGTTTAGCTACTTTTACTGCATAGATCTAGGATTTTGTTGCATTTGTTTTGACTATTTATTTCAAATCTAAATAAGTTCGACAACCATCTTTGTTGTTAGTGTTGTTTGTCATGTGTAGCTAAAGTGATCTCTTTTTGTACACTTGCGTTAAGAATTTAAGCTAACACAGGATGCAAGAAACTAGACAAAGGAGCACCTTAAACATGTTTTAAAATGGTGAAATTGGAAAGATATGTATTGTATGATAATGTATGCATTGACATGTGCATTGCATGAAAGCACTGCATGCATACCGATAGTCAGTTGTTCTTTATTCAAACACATTAGTAGCATGCACCATCAACTAGCGGCTGCCATGAGTGGACCACAAAGACTAATAAGTAAAAGTGTCATTTTTAACTCAATACGAGATTTATATGTTTTTAAATTGGGATATCTATTTTTACTTACAAATGAGTTTTATAATGTAACTATGTGAGAGGTCCCACTCTAATCCCTCCAGAAAGACTGGCATCATAGGACTTTGCTAGTCATATAACCCACGTCTTTGAATCAGGTGAATATAACCTATAATTTAAAGCATGAACTAGGTAAGATCATTAATATACATTGAATAAAATGTCACATAAATTGGATCCTTAAACATGTTTGTTTTATTATGAAAAGTTTACATATTAACATTTCCTAAGCGTATTGGATTATGAAGTCATATAATTGATTATGAAATATATGCATTCTCCTTGTTGTCGGATTTGTTAGAGACCACTATTGCTGCATTTTTTAGATATTTCTTATGTGTTAACCATTATGGATGAATAAATAACATGTTTTACTAGGATTAAATGGTAAGGTTTCAAAAACATAAGGACGAATTATGCGATTCTTTTCCATATGGTTGTTCTGTTTCATTGGGGTCTCATTTTTTGAGTTTTTTTGTTAATGTACATTGTATTATTAATCATCTTTCTTAAGATTGGAATTATTCTTACTACTCGCATGTTGTTCCTTATAAGAAGGAAGGTATTGCCTTTGCTTTTGAGTTTATTGCCCTAGGATTCTGTCTCATTTCAGTGGGAAAAAAGAGCATATTATTATCTACCTGCTTGAGATTCTATACTCATCAACTTTTTTACATAACCCGGTCAGGGATTGGTGTAAATAGCATTAAAAAAAAGTCCTTTCGATTTTTATTTTCCTTTATTTCAATTTAATTTTCAAAATTTATTGGATTTCATGCTAAAATTTCTGTTCCATTTAGTTCTTTATGACCCTATTTTGCAGGTTCAATTTTCCCAGGTTCTACTTATTCCGTCATCATTTGCCTAGGTTTTAGAATAGCTGGTTAACTTATTTGCTAATTTACTTGCAGTCCTATTTCTAAGGCATACCTAGTTTGTGTGCCAGTTTTCTCTTACTCAATGGCAGGGGCTTGCTGCTTCGCAACCTCCCTTATTTTTTTAGAAGGAGGTTCAGGTTTTTGTAAGCTCAAGGCATATTTTCATAAGGGATTAAAGTGTTGATCAATCATTGTCATGAGGGACTTCTTCTGAGTTAAGTATGCATAGTTTAAATGTTTTTTTGATATTAAATGTGTTTTATGATATTCTATTTTATTATCTTCAACTTAGGATGAAATAATTAAAAATTAATAATAATGAATATAGAGTTTAGTGCAAATTTTACAACACATATTGAGTGCAATTTACCATAAAGCTTTAATTACTAGTATGATTTGACACACACCATGAACCGTCTATCTTCAAAATATCATGAAAGAATCCTTGTCTAACTCTTGCTAGGAAATTAGAAATTTCATATGACCATAGTGGACTTCGATTAGAGTGGTAACTAACCATCATGATATATGATGGCACCAAATAGAGAACCACTACAATTAGTTATTCATGTGCAATTTAAAATGAAATATTCACTATTTTAAAACTTAATAATATGCGTTTTTTTTTTTTTTAAATTATAAATTTAAATGAGATGAATAAAGTATGTACACTTATTACAATAAATTTTACTAAAGAATTTACCAGATGACTATTGTATGTTCTTTAATGCAATTTTCCACTCACTGAAGAGCTTTAATGCACTTTGTGGGAGACCTTCAAGTTGTAGTTACATGCACCATTTTTTAAATTACCGGGAAACTTCAATTACTAGCACCATTTATGGATTTTAACTTATTAGTTTGTTACATTTATTTTATCACTCGAGTATGATACTTGTAAAGATATCCTTATTAGAATGATCAAAGTATACATAGCTTTGTCAAATTTCTATATATCACAAAGAAGCAACTAAACCATATCATTATGAAAACAATTTTAAAATCTTGAATGTGATCATATGGTAAGACAAAATGTATCCAGGAAATTCTTTAAAAATGTACACAAGTTATTCTATTATATGTTTGTCTATTAAGTTATTAATAATAGTAAGTTATTACACTATTAAGCTCTTATAATATTATTACTTTATTAATATTATATTAATAATATTATCATAATATTAATATCAATATTAATAATATTGTTATTATTAAAAATACATTATTAATATTATTAAAAATATTAATATCAATATTATATAGTATTATAATATTTGGTTTAAATAATATAATATTATAATTGAGTGGAGAGACATTCTATAACCAGTGTGGGAGAGACATTATAGTGTACGCAAAATGGAGTGCTAAATGAAAAAATATTAGCAACAAAACATAATGTCACATCAGTTGAGAAAAATGATAAAAACAATAAATCCATTCAATTCAATTTATTATATTGTAACTTTGTATTTATTAGTAATATTATAAACAATTTTTTTGAAAAAAAAAAAACTAAACTTCTTAATATGCACTACTACATTAAAATAAATTTAAATAATAATGATTCATATTAGTAACATGATATTTCACAACGTAAGTTCCACTAGCACAACCAGTTGAGGATGGGCATGAGCAAGGCGACCCAGTATCAAACCTCACAGGGGTGGTTGTGCCCTATTCTATGGGGATGAGACATGCTAAAAAATCCAGTTAGCTAAGGGCTAGTGTGGCCCAGGCCAGGTGGGATCCCCCATTGACTTTGGCAGATTAGATGTCCCTGGGTCATGGCTCCTTAAGCCATAGGTCAAACCTATCACAAACAACTTGACAAACAAAAAAAAACATGATATTTAAGAACATATAATTGATAAACATATAAAACTTAATAAATTTAATTAATAAACATAATTAGAATATATATGTATTATGTAACTTGTTGGAGTAATCTCGAAGAAACTTAAAATATATATGTATTATGTAACTTGTTAGAGTAACCTCGAAGACACCCACAACTTGACAAAAAAAAGAACATGATATTTAAGAACATATAATTGATAAACATATAAAAATTTAATATTTTTAATTAATAATCATAATTAAAATATATATGTATTATGTAACTTGTTGGAGTAATCTAGGAGAGACTTAAAATATATATGTATTATGTAACTGGTTGGAGTAATCTGGAAGAGACTTAAAATATATATGTATTATGTAACTTGTTAGACTAATATGAAAGAGACACAAGATGAAACATATGGGTTGCCTCTATAATACCAACAAGGGGCCTACTTGTTAAGTCTCATCATAAGGGGTCAAGGATGTCCCATGTGGTATTTGAAAGAGAGAGGAGAGGATAACATCCCATTGTACTAACCACTAGATCCTCCTAAGAGAAAACACTCTATGTATTATGATCGTTATAATAAAACTAAAAATAAGAATATTAGATATATATAGATGCCAAATTTATATAAATATAAGTAAAATTATTAAGAACCATAATAGATGCATCTTAACTCAAGATTTACGAAGTGTATAGAGGAATCAAATTTATGGAGGTGCAAACATTTCCTCAAGTTTTGTACTCAAAAAGTGGTTTGCATCTTGAGACATTTGATCCCTCTCAATGGTTGATAGAACCATATTTAAAATACATTTTAATATATTTAATATATTGTACATTAATATATTTAATTTCAATATATTTATAAATCAATTATACATCTATCTTGTTTTGATCAACCAACTAATAAAATGGTTTAATCATAATATTTTTTTCCAAATGCTATATATATCTATATCTATAACACCATAAATTTTATTTAAAATTATGCACCCTCATTCATATATATATATATGAATGAGGATGCATAATTTTAAATAAAATTTATGGTGTTATAATGAGATTAAATAAGATGAACTCAAACCTAAGTTGAAAATAAAAATTATATATTCACATTTACTAGCTTCAAAAAGAAAATAAATCTTACAAAATAAGAACAAAATCTTATGAACTTCATAGTAAAATTGGGTTGGAGAAGCTGTAAAACACTCTAAAAAATAATTTGTAAAGTTCATCATATGATATAATAATTAAATTTTCTTTATGAACGCCGAATAAACCAATATTGGTCTCTACACACATCATTTTTTTTATTAAATTTGATTTTATTTGAATGTAAATATTTTCTCCAACGTTTTCAAAGTTCAAAATTAATTTATGAAAGTACTACATACATACATACATACATACATACATACATGCATGCATGCACACACACACACACACACACACACACACACACACACACACACACACACACATATATTCAGAATTATATAATTGGGATTAAAAAAATGTAAATATTAAATCCAATAATAATATTTATTTCATTGGTTATCGCCACTTCCACCCACGAGGGAGACTTATGGTCCCCCGAACTACTCGAATTTGGATTAAAATACAAAGAGGAACAAGACATATAGGGAACCAGGTGCATTATGGTAGACCCAACGTCGCTGAGAAGGGATGGAGCTGACCAAAGAGTTATTTCACAAAACATAATTTCCATCGAGGAGAAACGCCCCACGCACACCGACTTGACAAAATAAAACCAACCCAGGATGAATGCAGGGATCCACAAATCCAAACTGGAAGCGAGGACTTGGATCTGCAATTCATTGTATCTCTCCCTGTGTATAACACCTGCTAACAGAACCACCCAAATTCCAGCACACCCGCTTGAAAAAAATTGCCTAACCTTGCAGAACCCCAAAAAAGGAATGCTAAAGGAAGCGGGCCAAATTCCGCTCCTATGTAGAGGATAAGCCACCAAATACCAACAGGACCAACAATTTGATTCTAGATCCAGAGGTTTGAATCATTCCCTGCCTGTGATAACTAGATATCATACACCAAACTAGAAACTAACCAAAATGCACACCCATAAGTGGAGGAGGGGATGTTGGCGACGAAGTCGCCACCATTCCCAGACAGGGTGTCCTTTGAAACAACCACTCACGTGCCCAAAGCCCAAGCTGCATTTATCAAAACAATACCAATTCGGGAATGCCTGGTAGAAAACCTCGTCACCCTCTATAAATTGTTGCCGGACGCCACCTCCTGCGTGCTTCAAGGTTGATGGAGGTCTCACGCAACAAACATTAACATCTCTTGTACAAAAGGTGCCTTGAGAGGACGGGGAGGTTAGTCCTCGCACCGTCTTCCATGTGATAATCATGAATTCCCACGCATTACTTTGTTAGTGTCGTTGGCTTGGTTTATCACCCCATCGGGAAACTTTGCATTAATTATAAATATTTTTAATAATATAATTTATCCTTATAACTATTTTTTGAGAAACATAAGAAATCACCACAATGGATCTAACAAATATTTTTCATTGACATCTTTATAGTTATAAATATTTTTAATAATATATTTTTTCCATCTTTATTACTATTCTTTTCTTTTAAATTGGCCACGAGAATGTTCGTTTAAATGATAAATGCCATTCAATTTTTTGCAAACTTTTTGTAAAGGTTAAACACCATTCGATTTTTACAAACATTTTGTAAAGGTTTAAGATAGACATATGCGTGACCATCCATAGGTTTGAAGGCTATATTTTATAAATATTGAATATTTGTTGGAGAGTGAGGTTGAATTTATTGAACCCATTTAACCCCCTAAACCCTAAACCTCTAAACCCTTAACCCCTAACCCCTTAAACCATAATTCCCAACCCATAACCCTTGACCCCTTAAACCCTAATTCCTAACCCCTAACCCCTTAACCCCCTAAACCCTCAACCTCTAAACCCTTAACCCCTTAAACCCTAATTCCCAACCCATAACCCTTGACCCCTTAAACCCTAATTCCTAACCCCTAAACCCTTAACCCGTAATCCCTTAAACCCTAATTCCCAACCCCTAATCAATTCAACACCCTAAACCCCTAAAAACCTAACCTATTTAAGTGTGGATTCAATTTAACCCCCAAAACTATAACCCCTAACCCATAAAATCCTTCACTGCTAAATTCCCTAACCCCCTAAACCTCTAAACCTGTAACCCATTTAACCCCCTAAACCCTAAAACTATAAACCCTTAATCCCTAACCCCTTAAACCCTAATTCCCAACCCCTAACCAATTCAACACCCTAAACCCCTAAAAACCTAACCCATTTAAGTGTGGATTCCATATAACCCCCAAAACCCTAACCCCTAACCCCTAAATCCTTCATTTCTAAATCCCCTAACCCCCTAAACCTCTAAACCTGTAACCCATTTAACCCCCTAAACCCTAAACCTCTAAACCCTAATCCCCTAACCCCCTAAACCTCTAAACCAACCCTAACCCATTTAACCCCCTAAACCCTAAACCTATAACCCCTTAAAGACTAATTCCCAACCCATAACCCATTCAACCCCTTAAACACCTAAACCTATAACCCCTTAACCCTTGACACCTTAAACCCTAATTCCTAACCCTAACCCATTTAACCCCCTAAACCCTAAACCTCTAAACCCTTAACCCATACTCCTAACCCGTTAATCCTTAACTTCTAACCCATAAAATCCTTAACTGCTAAATCCCCTAACCCCCTAAACCTATAAACTAACCCTAACCCATTTAACCCCCTAAACCCTAAACCTATAACCCCTTAAACCCTAATTCCCAACCCATAACCCATTCAACCCCTTAAACACCTAAACCTCTAGCCCCTTAACCCTTAACCCATTAAACCCTAATTCCTAACCCCTAACCCATTTAACCCCCTAAACCCTAAACCTCTAAACCCTTAACCCCTAACCCATTTACCCCCACTAAATCTCTAAACCCCTAACCCATTTAACCCCTAAACCCTAAACCTCTAAACCCCTAACCCCTACCCATAACCCGTTAACCCCTAACCCATTTAAGCCCATAAACCCCAAAACTCGTAACCAATTCAACACCCTAAACCCCTAAAAACCTAACACATTTAAGTGTGGATTCCATTTAACCCCCAAAACCCTAACCCCCAACCCATAAAATCCTTCACTACTAAATCCCCTAACCCCCTAAACCTCTAAACATGTAAGCCATATAAACCCCTAAACCCTAAACCTATAAACACTTAACCGCTAACCCCTTAAACCCTAATTCCCAACCCATAACCCTTTACCCCTTAAACCCTAATTCCTAACCCCTAACCCCTTAACTCCCTAAACCCTAAACCTCTAAACCCTTAACCCCTAACCCATTTACCCCCACTAAACCTCTAAACCCCTAACCCATTTAACCCATAAACCCTAAACCTCTAAACCCTTAAACCCTACCCCTAACCCATTAACCCCTAACCCATTTAAGCCCCTAAACCCAAAAACCCCTAACCAATTCAACACCCTAAACCCCTAAAAACCTAACCCATTTAAGTGTGGATTCCATTTAACCCCCAAAAACCTAACCCCTAACCCTTAAAATCCTTCACTGCTAAATCCCCTAACCCCCTAAACCTATAAACCTGTAACCCATTTAAGCTCTTAAACCCCAAAACCCCTAACCAATTCAACACCCTAAACCCCTAAAAACCTAACCCATTTAAGTGTGGATTCCATTTAACCCCCAAAACCCTAACCCCCAACCCCTAAAATCCTTCGTTGCTAAATCCCCTAACCCCCTAAAACTCTAAACCTATAACCCATTTAACCCCCTAAACCCTAAACCTCTAAACCCTTAAACCCTAACCCCTTAAACCATAATTCCCAACCCATAACCCTTGACCCCTTAAACCCTAATTCCTAACCCCTAAACCCTAAACCTCTAAACCCTTAACCCCTAACCCATTTACCCCTACTAAACGTCTAAACCCCTAACCCATTTAACCCCTAAACCCTAAACCTATAAACCCTTAACCCCTACCCCTAACTCGTTAACCCCTAACCCATTTAAGCCCCAAAACCCCAAAACCCCTAACCCCTTAAACCCTAATTCCCAACCCATAACCCTTGACCTCTTAAACACTAATTCCTAACCCCTAACCACTTAAACCCTAATTACCAACCCCTAACCAATTCAACACCCTAAACCCCTAAAAACCTAACCCATTTAAGTGTGGATTCCATTTAACCCCAAAAACCCTAACCCCTAACCCCTAAAATCCTTCACTGCTAAAAACCCTAACGCCCTAAACCTCTAAACCCGTAACCCATTTAACCCCCTAAACCCTAAACCTCTAAACCCTTAACCCCTAACCCCTTAAACCCTAATTATGAACCCCTAACCAATTCAACACCCTAAACACCTAAAAACCTAACCCATTTAACCCCATTAACCCCTAACTTCTAACCCCTAAAATCCTTAACTGCTAAATCCACTAACCCCCTAAACCTTTAAACCAACCCTAACCCATTTAACCCCCTAAACCCTAAACCTATAACACCTTAAACCCTAATTCCCAACCCATAACCCATTCAACCCCTTAAACACCTAAACCTCTAACCCTTTAACCCTTGACCCTTTAAACCCTAATTCCTAACCCCTAACCCATTTAACCCCCTAAACCTTAAACCTCTAAACCCTTAACCCATACCCCTAACCCATTAACCCCTAACTTCTAACCCCTAAAATCCTTAACTGCTAAATCCCCTAACCCCCTAAACCTCTAAACCAACCCTAACCAATTTAACCCCCTAAACCCTAAACCTATAACCCCTTAAACCCTAATTCCCAACCCATAACCCATTCAACCCCTTAAACACCTAAACCTCTAACCCCTTAACCCTTGACCCCGTAAACCCTAATTCATAACGCCAAACCCATTTAACCGCCTAAACCCTAAACCTCTAAACCCTTAACCCCTAACCCATTTACCCCCACTAAACCTCTAAACCCCTAACCCATTTAACCCCTAAACCCTAAACCTCTAAACCCTTAACCCCTACCCCTAACCCATTTAAGACCCAAAACCCCAAAACCCCTAACCCCTTAAACCCTAATTCCCAACCCACAACCCTTGACCCCTTAAACCCTAATTCCTAACCCCTAAACCCTTAACCCCTAACCCCTTAAACCCTAATTCCCAATCCCTAACCAATTCAACACCGTAAACCCCTAAGAACCTAACCCATTTAAGTGTGGATTCCATTTAACCCCCAAAACCTTAACCCCTAACCCCTAAAATCCTTCACTGCTAAATCCCCTAACCCCCTAAACCTCTAAACCTGTAACCCATTTAACCCCCTAAACCGTAAACCTCTAAACCCTTAACCCCTAACCCCTTAAACCCTAATTCTGAACCCCTAACCAATTCAACACCCTAAACCCCTAAGAACCTAACCCATTTGTGTGTGGATTCAATTTAACCCCCAAAACCCTAACCCCTAACCCCTAAAATCCTTCACTCCTAAATCCCCTAACCCCCTAAACCTCTAAACCTGTAACACATTTAACCCCCTAAACCCTAAACCTCTAAACCCTTAACCCCTAACCCCTAAAACCCTAATTATGAACCCCTAGCCAATTCAACACCCTAAACACCTAAAAACCTAACTCAATTAACCCCATTAACCCCTAACCTCTAACCCCTAAAATCCTTAACTGCTAAATCCCCTAACCCCTTAAACCTCTAAACCAACCCTAATCCATTTAACCCCCTAAACCCTAAACCTATAACCCCTTAAACCCTAATTCCCAACCCATAACCCATTCAATCTCTTAAACACCTAAACCTCTAACCCCTTAACCCTTGACCCCTTAAACCCTAATTCCTAACCCCTAACCCATTTAACCCCCTAAACCCTAAACCTCTAAACCCTTAACCCATACCCCTAACCCGTTAACCCCTAACTTCTAACTCCTAAAATTCTTAACTGCTAAATCTCCTAACCCGCTAAACCTCTAAACCAACCATAACCCATTTAACCCCCTAAACCCTAAACCTATAACCCCTTAAACCCTAATTCCCAACCCATAACCCATTCAAACCCTTAAACACCTAAACCTCTAACCCCTTAACCCTTGACCCCTTAAACCCTAATTCCTAATGCCTAACCCATTTAACCTCCTAAACCCTAAACCTCTAAACCCTTAACCCCTAACCCATTTAACCCCTAAACCCTAAACCTCTAAACCCTTAACCCCTACCCCTAACCCGTTAACCCCTAACCCATTTAAGCACCTAAACCCCAAAACCCCTAACCCCTTAAACCCTAATTCCCAACCCATAACCATTGACCCCTTAAACCCTGATTCCTAACCCCTAAACCCTTAACCCCTAACCCCTTAAACCCTAATTCCCAACCCCTAACCAATTCAACACTGTAAACCCCTAAAAACCTAAACCATTTAACTGTGGATTCCATTTAACCCCCAAAACCTTAACCCCTAACCCCTAAAATCCTTCATTGCTAAATCCCCTAACCCCTAAACCTCTAAACCTGTAACCCATTTAACCCCCTAAACCGTAAACTTCTAAACCCTTAACCCCTAACCCCTTAAACCCTAATTCCGAACCCCTAACCAATTCAACACCTTAAACCCCTAAGAACCTAACCCATTTGTGTGTGGATTCCATTTAACCCCCAAAACCCTAACCCCTAACCCCTAAAATCCTTCACTGCTAAATACCCTAACCCCCTAAACCTCTAAAACTATAACCCATTTAACCCCCTAAACCCTAAACCTCTAAACCCTTAACCCCTAACCCTTAAAGCCCTAATTTCGAACCCCTAACCAATTCAACACCCTAAACACCTAAAAACCTAACCCATTTAACCCCATTAACCCCTAACTTCTAACCCCTAAAATCCTTAACTGCTAAATCCCCTAACCCCCTAAACCTTTAAACCAACCCTAGCCCATTTAACCCCCTAAACCCTAAACCTATAGCCCCTTAAACCCTAATTCCCAACCTATAACCCATTCAACCCCTTAAACACCTAAACCTCTAACCCCTTAACCCTTGACCCCTTAAACCCTAATTCCTAACCCCTAACCCATTTAACCCCCTAAACCCTAAACCTCTAAACCCTTAACCCATACCCCTAACTCGTTAACCCCTAACTTTTAACCCCTAAAATCCTTAACTGCTAAATCCCCTAACCCCCTAAACCTATAAACCAACCCTAACCAATTTAACCCCCTAAACCCTAAACCTATAACCCCTTAAACCCTAATTCCCAACCCATAGCCCATTCAACCCCTTAAACACCTAAACCTCTAACCTCTTAATCCTTGACCCCTTAAACCCTAATTCCTAACCCGTAACCCATTTAACCTCCTAAACCCTAAACCTCTAAACCCTTAACCCCTAACCCATTTACCCCCACTAAACCTCTAAACCCCTAACCCATTTAACCCCTAAACCCTAAACCTATGAACCCTTAACCCCTACCCCTAACCCGTTAACCCCTAACCCATTTAAGCCCCTAAACCCCAAAACCCCTAACCGATTCAACACCCTAAACCCCTAAAAAACTAACCCATTTAAATGTGGATTCCATTTAACCCCAAAAACCCTAACCCCCAACCCCTAAAATCCTTCACTGCTAAATCCCCTAACCCCCTAAACCTCTAAACATGTAACCCATATAACCCCCTAAACCCTAAACCTCTAAACCCTTAACCCCTAACCCCTTAAACCCTAATTCCAAACCCATAACCCTTGACACCTTAAACCGTAATTCCTAACCCCTAAACCCTTAACCCCCTAAACCCTAAACCTCTAAACCCTTAACCCCTAACCCATTTACCCACACTAAACCTCTAAACCCCTAACCCATTTAACCCTTAAACCCTAAACCTCTAAACCCTTAACCCCTACCCCTAACCCATTAACCCCTAACGCATTTAAGCCCCTAAACCCCAAAACCCCTAACCAATTCAACACCCAAAACCCCTAAAAACCTAACCCATTAAGTGTGGATTCCATTTAACCTCCAAAACCCTAACCCATAACCCCTAACATCCTTCACTTCTAAATCCCCTAACCCCCTAAACCTCTAAACCTGTAACCCATTTAAGCCCCTAAACCCAAACACCCCTAACCAATTCAACACCATAAACCCCTAAAAACCTAACTCATTTAAGTGTGGATTCCATTTAACCCCCAAAACCCTAACCCCTAACCCCTAATCCTTCGCTGCTAAATCCCTTAACCCCCTAAACCTCTAAACCTATAACCCATTTAACCCCCTAAACCCTAAACCTCTAAACCCTTAACCCCTAACCCCTTAAACCATAATTCCCAACCCATAACCCTTGACCCCTTAAACCCTAATTCCTAATCCCCAAACCCTTAACCCCCTAAACCCTAAACCTCTAAACCCTTAACCCCTAACCCATTTACCCCTACTAAACCTCTAAACCCCTAAACCATTTAACCCCTAAACCCTAAACCTCTAAACACTTAACCCCTACCCCTAACCCATTTAAGCCCCTAAACTCCAAAACCCCTAACCCCTTAAACCCTAGTTCCCAACCCATAACCCTTGACAACTTAACCCTTGACCCCTTAAACCCTAATTCGTATCCCCTAAACCCTTAACCCCTAACCCCTTAAACCCTAATTCCCAACCCCTAACCAATTCAACACCCTAAACCCCTAAAAACCTAACCCATTTAAGTGTGGATTCCATTTAACCCCCAAAACCCTAAACCCTAACCCCTAAAATCCTTCACTGCTAAATCCCCTAACCCCATAAACCTCTAAACCTGTAACCCATTTAACCCCCTAAACCCTAAACCTCTAAACCCTTAACCCCTAACCCCTTAAACCCTAATTCCCAACCCCTAACCAATTTAACACCCTAAACCCCTAAAATCCTAACCCATTTAAGTCTGGATTCCATTTAACCCCGAAAACCCTAACCCCTAACCCCTAAAATCTTTCACTGCTAAATCCCCTAACCACCTAAACCTCTAAACCTGTAACCCATTTAACCCCCTAAACCCTAAACCTCTAAACCCTTAACCCCTAACCCCTTAAACCCTAATTCCCAACCCCTAACCAATTCAACACCCTAAACCCCTAAAAACCTAACCCATTTAACCCCATTAACCCCTAACCTCTAACCCCTAAAATCCTTAACTGCTAAATCCCCTAACCCCCTAAATTTCTAAACCAACCCTAACCCATTTAACCCCCTAAACCCTAAACTTATAACCCCTTAAACCTTAATTCTCAACTCATAACCCATTCAACCCCTTAAACACCTAAACCTCTAACCCCTTAACCCTTGACCCCTTAAACCCTAATTCTTAACCCCTAACCCATTTAACCCCCTAAACCCTAAACCTCTAAACCCTTAACCCCTACCCCTAACCCATTAACCCCTAACCTATTTAAGCCCCTAAACCTAATATGTAAACCCTAAACATATAAACCCCTAAACCCTAAACATATAAAACCTTAAACATATAAACCCCTAACATATAAACTCCTTTATAGTCGTTAGAAAGCTAGTCGTTATTGAGTTAGTTATTTAATTAGTTGTTAAGGAGATTAAATAATTATTAGTTAATTAGTTATTAGGGGATTCTTTAAGTATTCAAGAAAAATTAAAAAGGTTAAAGATAATATTAAATTACTTATTAAAATATTTAATTAAAAACAATTTAATTATTAAAATATTTCAATATTTTTATAAATATTATAATTATTTTAATAACTATTTAGATTAACTAAAAAGTATTACAAATTCATATCTAAAAAGAGGGAAATAAATATCTTAAATTAGATAAAAAGGATAAAGAAAGAAGAGGAAATTACCCTAAACATATAAAATCGTAAACATATAAACCCCTAAAACTTTTGATTAAAACATTTAATAAAACTCTCGGCCTAGAGTTTTCTAAAATCGGCCAAGAGTTTCATCGGGTAAAATCTCGCGCGCAAACTCTCGTCCGAGAGTTTTTTAAACTTTCGGCCAAGAGTTTGGCCGCGCGGTTAAATGTAACTTTAGGTGGGTTAAACTCTTGGTCGAGAGTTTTATAATTTCTCGTCCGAGAGATTATCTCGGCTGAGAGTTTATGGTCAACGAAAAACCCAGAAAATTCTATAGTTTTCAGGAACCTGCAACTTTGGAGGGGCAGAACACCTACAAAAACAAAATGTTATATGTCGGACCAAGTACCATTAGATTCATCTCTGAATCTAGTTTTTGATGATATGAGATTTGTGGAGTTTCATTAAAAAATTCAATTTTTTATTAATTTTTTACTAAACTGTGTCACTGTGGAATTTCATTGTTCAAAAAATTGCACTGAATGAAAATTCAATAACTTTCAAATGAGGACACCAAAAAATTCAAAAAAATCATATTGCACTTCCTCTCCCTGTCTACTTCAAAAGGGTACTCTCATTTTTCTTATTGATGATCACATTGAAAAGAAAATCAAAGGATCATAAAATGTACTGAAACATCACTATTTTTTTGTCTTCGTCCATTTCAAAAAATAATAAAAAATAGTGATTTAATCCGAAAATTACCGAAAAATAGTCTGTGCACTAGTGAAATATATGCAGATTATGATGCTATGGTTTTTTTCCAAAAAATGAATAACCTTCCCTAAAAAAAGTAAAGGATAATAAAGTGACTATTTATGTTTGCCTGAAAATTTCAAGTATATGCAGTTAGTAAACAACAAATTTACCCCTCTATATGTCAATATTTTTTTTAAAAAAAAATATCGGTATGGAGGTAAGACAATTCTCTACAATTCCTGTTTTTATGTCAAAGCATAATTTGCGATAAAAATATGAGTTTAGTGGAGTTGAAGTTGAAAAACATAGAAAATTACAATTTTCAACGTCAAAAAAGGGCAAAAAGTGTTTCCCAACTTCACATTTTCACCCTTCAACCAAACTAACACGTCTGCAATTACATAGAGCCGAGCTCTGAATACATATCTTGAACTTTTGACTGATTAAACTCCATGAAACATTCTAAATTAACTGTCGGAACCGAGACAAGCATTTTCAGAATTCAATCTACTTCAGAAATATAAATTTTATGGAATTTCAGAAATATTTACTAATTTTAATTAATTTTGTAATAAAACGGGTGCAAAGAATTTCCGAAGGTCATTATGATTCAGTGAAATCATAATTTTGTATCTTCCAAAATACACTGTAAAAAAATTGAAAAAATTATGGTGCATTACATTGGTTTGTCTTTTGTAATGGGTATTTTTTAGATTTTTAGTTTATAACTTATATTTTAAGAAATTTCGTGCGTCACGAAACATATTCAAAATATGTAGTTTTTTCATATAGGACCAGTTCAAATTTTTTTAGTAATTATGATATGCATCAGTTGGCTTTGTAAATATAACGAAACCAAAGTAGACTCTGTCAAAAACACAAAGTTTCAAAGAATACAATAGTGTGTATTAACATGACTTCTTATGAATCCTTTGATTGCTAAAAAACACACACTGAAAGAAACGCTAAGTTGACATATCAAATGTGTATAAAAAAATTCCAAAAATAAGGAATATAAAGCTAATAAAATTTCTGACAACTTTTATTTTTATTACAAAATGAAATTCTAAACAGAAATTTTTTTTTGGCTTGTAGAAAGTTGAAGAACAGAAAAAAAAAATGAAGTTTTTTTCTCAAAAAAGGGCAAAAAGTGTAACCCAACTTCACATTTTCACTTACGTTTCTTTAGAATTTGAAAAATTCTGTAAGGATGAAGGGATTGTTAAACATAAAACTACTATTTATGCTCCTCAGCAAAATGGCATTGCTGAATGGATGAATCAGACTCTTATGGAATGAGCCAGAAGCATGATCAACAATGTTAACTTTTCAAAGGAGTTGTGGGTAGAAGCAATATCTACTTCTTGTTATTTAGTTAAAAGATCACCTTCGGTTGCCATAAACTGTAAAATTCCTGAAGAAGTTTGGGCGGGTCAGTCTTATGATTATTCGTATTTGAAGATTTTTGGTTGTGATGCCTATGCTCTTATTTCTATAAATCAGCGTTCAAAGTTAGATCCAAAATCAAAATGTTGTGTCTTTCTTGGGTATGATTATGCAGTGAAAGGATATAGGTTGTGGGATCCTTCTTCATAGAAGATAGTCATTAGTAGAGATGTAACATTTGATGAATCTTCTCTTCTAAAATCAGATGTTGGAAAAGTTGAACAGGAAGAGGTATCACCAAATCAGAAATTTCAATTGGAGACTAAACCTTTTCCGGAAAGTCGAAAGGAAGGAGAGACTTCTGATGAAAAAGGTGAAGAAGCAAAGGAAACTAGAGAAATTCCAGAACCAATTCAGCAACCAGTCACTCTAAGAAGGTCTATAAGGGAAAGAAAAACACCTAAAAGGTATGAAGATTTTGCTTCATTTTTTGCATTGATTAGTGAAGATGGGGAACCTTCTTGTTATCAGGAAGCAGTGGATGATGTAGATAGCGAGAAATGGAAAAAGGCTATGGAAGAAGAAATGGATTCTTTAGCCAAGAAAAATACCTGGGATCTTGTAGAACTTCCTGAAGGGAGAAGCGTTGTTGGGTGCAAATGGGTCTTCAAGTTGAAGAGAAAAGTTGATTGAAGTATTGAGAGGTATAAGGCGAGGTTGGTTGCGAAAGGATATTCTCAGGTTGAAGGTATTTATTTTCATGAGATTTTTTCACTAGTCGTTAAACTTGTTTCTATTCGTATTGTGTTAGCACTAACTGCATTACTTGACCTTGAGTTATAAAAATTAGATGTTAAAACAACCTTTATTCATGGTTATTTGGATGAAAAGATATATATGGATCAACCAGAAGCTTTTGTATAAGGTCGCAACAGAAGATTAGTTTGCAAGCTGAGGAAATCATTGTATGGCATGAGGCTGTCGCCCAAGCAATGGTACAAGAAGTTTGATTCCTTCATGGTGAGCCAAAATTTTATCAGAAGTGAGTATGATCATTGTGTATACTTCAAAATTTTCAATGGCATATTCATTATCTTGGTGTTGTATGTTGATGCTATGCTTATTGCAAGAAAAAGCATGGAATAAATCAACAGGTTAAAGGCTCAGCTCTCTAGGACGTTTGATATAAAGGATATTGGAGCAGAAAAACATATCTTGGGTATGGAGATACACAAATATAGGAAGAATGGTAAGCTTTGGTTATCAAAATAGAAGTATGTGGAGAGAGTACTTTAAAATTTCGGTATGAACAATGTAAAACTTGTTAATGTTCCATTAGCTTCCCACTTTAAGCTTTCTTCGTATTTAAGTCCTAAAACTAATGAAGAAAAGAAGTATATGTCTCGTGTATCATATGCAAATGCAGTAGGAAACTTAATGTATGCGATGGTATCTACAAGACCTGACATTTCACATGTAGTTGGAGTTGTCAGTAGGTTCATGACAAATCCAGGGGAAGAACATTGGCGAGTAGTGAAATGGGTGCTTTAGTATTTGAGAGGCACAAGTGACCATTGAATCAGCTTTGATGGTTGTGAAGGTTCAGTCTATTGATATGTGGATGTTGATTATGCAGGCGATCTAGACAAAAGGAGATCTACTACAGGTTATGTTTTTACTCTTGCAGGTGGAGCAATCAACTGGATGTCAAAGCTTCAAGAGGCAATTGCTTTGTCCACTACTGAAGCAGAGTATATAGATGCTTCAGATGCCTGTAAAGAGGCAATTTTGGTTAAAAGGTCTGCTTGATGAGATTGGAAGGAACGCAGGAGAAAGTGAATGTATTATGTGACAGTCAGAGTGCTATTCATTTGGCTACAAATCCAGCCTATCATATCAAAACCAAGCACATCGATGTAAGGTATCACTTTGTGAGACATGTAATCGAAGGCGAAAAAGTAGTTCTCAAGGTCCGTACACAGGAAAATCATGCAGACATATTCATGAAGCCATTTACAGTAGAGAAGCTGAGATGGTATCTCACTTCTCTTGGCTTGCAGAAGAGATGATGAATGGGCATGGGCAAGGGATTAGGAATTTTTTTGTCAAGGTGGAATTTGTTGAAATATGAAAACAAATTTAATTAATGTAATTTTGGGCAAATTTACTTATTATTGGTTAGTTGGTTGTATAACGAAATGAAGTTAGAATAACGAAGTTGCCATTCTTAAATTGGGATGCCCTGAGAGGCTTATAAGATGAGGAGAATCATTCTTTATTAATAGAGTTTCCAATCCCTTTCCCCATGAAGGTTTCCTTAACATCCTATCAAGGTTTTACCATGTATATTTGTGCATTTAACTATGTGTGTTCAATTTAGTTTTCCATTCAGTTACTTATTGTATTTATTTCTCCTTTAATGTGTTATAAAAAACACATATCACTGACAATGGTACCATCCTTTGTAGGGACCACTACCTCGTTAACCAACTATGCCCTTGTCTCTATGCAGAAGTTCATTGTGCAAAGGTCCTCCACACAAGTACCTAGGCACAATGAATTTTATAATTCATTATATCTTCATATTGTATAATTCATTCAATCCTCATATTACAAAATCATATGAAGCTACGACAACAAATCCTCGTGAATTAGCTTTCCTTGATCAACCCTTTATCCAAAAGCTCTTGCACCTGCCTTTCTATCTCTTCATTCTCCCATGGAGTCATCTTATATGCTTATTTATTAGGAAGATTAGTCTCCTTGAATCAGATATATGTGATTACTAATACTTCTTATGGGTGTAAGTCATTTGGTAAATCATCAATTAAGATATCAGCAAATTCATCCGATAAAATTTTAACTTCTATAGGAAAAACATCCAAATTTGTATTTGTAAGTATTAATTTAAGATTACTAGTTAAAGCAAAATGTACCTCCTCCATCTTGGCTTATTGTAACATTATTTTTTCCACTAATCAATAACACATTAGTATTGACTTCTTCTTATGCTCATCATTTTATGTAGAAGGAGACTTTGTTAATCCATATAGTTGCTCCACTTTAATCTCTCAAGATTCAAGAGAAGTAGTAGAAACAAGCGGTTGGGAGAAATCTTGTGATGTGCGAAAATGGGAGAAAGGGATATTTAAGAAGCAAGAGGCACCTACGATTCATTAGATTAAGGAGGAGGTTTTATTATTTGACTTTCCAATTTTAGTTTAGAAAAAAAATGTAGCAATTATCTGATGGAATAAACTTTCCTTTTAGATTTTGAATAAAGGAAGGAACAACTTTGATTGTTCTTAAAGTAGGAGTAGAGACGATATGCTTAGATCCCAGTGTAGTGGTTGATGTTACTTATTTACTTCTAGTTTGTTTGACATATTGTAATTGATCACGATTCCCAAGTAGGATTTAATCTTAGAGTTTGAATTTATATTCTTTGGAAAAGTGCCCATATTCATGATATAGTTTGCATTTAAAGTGAAGTTTTTGTAAATGGATTTAGTTATCTCGTGATAATGTTATGGTTTTAAGGAACCCTTTTCCAAGTCCACCTCAACAGAAATTTATGTGCATACAAACATTTTGACTCTAGGTTCTAATTAATTAATGTATTTTCCTAAGGAATTTACAATAGCTACAAGGGAGTTGTCACTCCAATGGTGGAAAGGGAGGCCAAGTATGTGAAATTGGATTGAAACTATAGAAGGCACATCCAACATAGGGTTGAAGTTTGGGGTCCACTTATTTAGATACGTCCCTTTTGGCCCCATCAAATATCGACCAATTTTGAAAATAAAATATTTGTCTTTTTTTCAATTTGAAGAGAAATGTATGGAACCATATTCCAAAAAAATAGTATGAATGCTTACCTTTGGTCGAGACCATCGAATTTTTCTGCATCCATGGATCTATTGCTTTTAGATTGCATGAACTATCTAATGAGTTGTCTCTTAGCGAGGACTATAGATTACATATGGAATGATAAGGGAGGAAGCTTCACCTTAGGTGTGGAGGATGCTTTCTTTACATAACAAAACATAGCTTTCTTCTATGTAGGTTTGTAGAGAGAAGCAACCAAAGGATATAAAGATTTGACTTTATTAGAAAGGGGATGGGAGCTAAATGAATTTCCCATTCATAGGTCCATGTTTAAGAGGGCCAAAGGAAATTAGGTGGTAGGAGGTTAGATATCGAGGCTTTCATGCTTATGCAAAGGCCAAAAAATCTTCAATTATTAGCTTTACATGGTGTAAACATATTATTTAGAAATCCATGTAAAATTAATCCATTCATAAAACATTTAAATTTAGGTAAAGTTAATCCATTCATAAAACATTTAAATTTACGCTCATTAAATTAACTTAAAATGTTCTTCAATCTTTCAATTTTAAAATTTTAAATATGAAAATTAGTATTAATTATTATTATTATTTTTTTTTCACAAAATCGGTTGCTGATTGATATTCAAAAAAGGGGGAGGAGGCGATGCTCCAGAATTACAAGGTAGCATTGGCAAGAGGTGGGCCAATTGTCGCTATTTTTAGTGCCAATTTCTTTTTTACATCTAGCTTGTTTCACAGTGAGAAAGGGAGTAGTGGTATAGATTCTAACGAAATGGAATAATAAAAAACAAACTTTGCATTTCATAATTGAAAATTGAATGTATAATGAGATTGCCGCCCGTTGAGGTCTTCACCCGCTTCATAATGCTGCGCTGTGCCAAACTTTGACTGGTCATCGTGACAGGGGGCTGATAAGTTGTCTGGGGAGACAGAGGCAGACAGAGGCGTAGTAGTCAGAGGCGCAAATAATACAAAAATAGAAGAGCTGGGAAACGCATAAACGTGGTGCGCTGGTTGATTTGAACAGAGATCGATGAAGTAAAGATTGACAGTGGTCAAAGGATGACTGAGTGCATTCGATGGATCATGGGAAAAGGCATACACAGGAGGGTGCGCAGAGTTTAAAGGAACGCCACAGAGGGAGAGAGATTTTGAAAGAGTAGAGTTTATATCTATGGGAAGCATATCTAAGGGACAAGTAGTTGTAGTTTGAAACTTTGCAAAGGGTCTGAGCAAGGGTTTTCGGAGTCCAAGAACAAGGATCTGCTGAGGGTAGAAATTACTGAGGAGTATAAATCTGTTCATGGCAGGAAAAAAAGATGATCTGAGCCGTTACATCGGAGGTTTCCAACAGAATGAGTACATGCTCTGTTTTCCCTTTCATCAACTTCTTTGTTGAGGGTTCGAAGAACATGATAAAAGAGGTTCCCTTTCATCTGTTGATCGATAGTTTGGTAACGCCCTATGATTTGCTGAAGAATCAAGTTGGGGGCTTTTCTGTTGCATATCATCAAACTAATTACAATGGTTGAATCTCCAATTATTACAGTTGTGTTGATGCCAAGTTTCTGGAGTTGAAGCAGACCTTGGTAGAGAGTTAATGCTTCTGCTCTATTATTGGATAAAGTGCCCAGTCCCCATTCGTAATCCACTAGAACATCACCATTGCCATTGCAGATGAGTCCTCCAGCCCCAGCCATTCCCAGGTTGGACTTGGAGGCACCATCAAATAAGAGATAATGTGTATTGCAATTCCTGAGCCATCGTGCAAATTCCTCTTCTTTCATCCTAATTTTCCAGCTATACCTGGAATTGGTTCTACTACTGGGATTGCTTCTGTTTTGTGCTATGTTGTTTCTATCTAGAATATACCCTATGTAATTTCTTTCTTCAACATGGAGGTCCAGCGTGTTCAATTGCCCTTGACATTTCGTGGATAGAGCTTCCAAATTGAGACTCCAAGCTTTGTTGTAGAGATTTCTGACGCTGCTTTCTTTACCTTTGAAGATCATGCGGTTTCTTGCCAACCAGATGTTCCATAGAAGAGTACAGGGCAAGGCATTCCAAACCCTTCGAGAAATATTGTTTGTTTTTTTTCTCCACGGGTAGCTTTTTTTCCATATGTGCAGTGCTTCAAAGATGCTAGTGCTAGGCTCCCAAGGGAGATCGTGGCTCCGAAAAGATTCCTTCTAGCAAGCTATAGAAAAAGGGCAGTCTATAAAAAGATGTTGGCTTGTCTCTTCATCAGATTGACAGTTTGGACAGCGAGAAGGCCCAATTATTCCTTGCTTTCTAAGGTTCTCAGAGGTGAGGACTTTCACTCTTAGGAGGGTCCATAGAAAGAATTTAATTTTTGGAAGAGATTCTGCCTTCCAAACTAATATCCACTGCGCCAAAATAGACATGGGGAATTCGCTGCTGCAAATCTGATGGTAGGCAGCTTTTATGGTATAGATAGTACCTGATGGATCCTATCGAAAATCATCAACAGCGAAGCGATTGGAAGCAGCTATACCATGGAGATGGGCTTGCAGATTGATGAGGCTGATTTCTATGTCTGCAGGTATGCGAGGGAAGTTCCAACCTTTCGAGATATGAGAGTGGGCATCCCATTGAGAGATCTGATCCAGAGTTTGAATTCATATGCTGTTAAAAAAGTCTAGAATCTGTTGTGTTCCAGGCCATCGACTTATGGGCTGTTGCCCCATTATTTTATCATCCCCAATTCTAATTTGGTTGTCGCCTTTGGGCACTTTGGAGGTGTTTTGTTCAAGAAATGGTATAGCTTTCTTACACATCCTCCAGATTTTTGAGCACGTTCTGTTAGGGAGCTCATGTTCCAAAAGCTGATGCCTTGGGAAGCCGAGGTATTTTTTTTCTAGAACTATCTTCCACCAAGCATTCTTGCCAGTAATGAATCTCCAAACAAGTTTTCCAGCAAAGGCAAGGTTTAGAAGTTTAGGAGATTGGATTCCTAGCCCTCCTTTCTCGTGCGGTTGAATGACCTGCTTCCAGCTTACCAAGTTATATTTTTTTGTTTCAGTTCTCCCTCCTTGCCAAAGAAAATGACGAAGGAGAGCATCCATTCTATTATGAAAACTGGCAGGGGCTTGCATGAGTGTAAAACAATACAAGGGCAGGGAAGAGAGACCTGCTTTAAGGAGGATGAGGCGCCCTGCTGGATTAAGCCAAGAGGTGCCCCATTTCTGTATCTTCCTTTTCATCTTGTCAATAATAACTTCCCAGGCAGTAGCTTTCAGGTTTCCAGCACTCATTGGCATGCCCAGATAGGTAAAATGCTCCCAGTCCAGCTTACATGGAACTCCAAAAGTATTAGCAATTCTATGAATAATTTGTGTCGAAGTGTTCCAACCATATATACAGCTCTTGTGGTAATATATCAAACCTCTGGAATAGCTCATGTATTGATCTAGGAGAGCTTTGAAACGACTGCCTATGATATTTGACGCTCCCCCCATTAGAAGAGTATCGTCAGCAAACTGAGAATGGTTGATGTTCTTGACTCCATTATCAAATTTAATTCCGGTGATGAGGCCCATGCGACGGTTGAAATCCAGAGCTCTGCTGAAGGATTCAACCATCATAATAAAGAGATAAGGTGAAAGAGGACATCCTTGTCTTAGTCCTCGAGTAGATTGGAAGGATGGTCCAGGTATACCATTAATAAGAGGGGAGATCCATGGGCCTGTGATGCAGGCTTTAATAAGGCTGATGAAGGGTGTGGCAAATCCCATTTTTTCAAGAACGGCAAATAGGAAGGAGTGTCAGACACGGTCAAAGGCATTGGCTAAGTCTGACTTTAAGATGAAGTCTTTCTCATTTCTTGTTTGACTGGAATGTATAGCCTCTTGGACAAGAAGGATGGAGTTCGAGATTTGTCTATTGGCCAGAAAACCCCCTTGATTTTCAGAAATGAGAGAGGGGAGGAGAGGTTTAAGGCGTGTAGCCAAAATTTTTGTCAAGATTTTGTAAGATGAGTTACACAACGATATGGGTTGAAAACGAGAAAAAGACAAGGGTTGATTTTCTTTAGGAATAAGAGCAAGATGGGTGGCATTGGTAAACCCTCCTATTTTGCAATTGCGTTGAGTCCATCTTAGCATTTTGACAAGGTCTTTTTTAATTGTTCCCTAGTATGTTCTATAGAAACAGATTGGGAAGCCATCTGGACCTGGGGCTTTATCTGGCTGAAGCGTCCAAATGGCACTTTGTATTTCTTCTTCAGTGATTTCTTTAGTCAAATCTGCGTTGGTTTCCTCACTGATTCCTTTGGGCATGTGCTGTAGGAGATTTGAGTAATCCTCTGTTTCCTTTATTTCTGTTAAGAGAGAGTGGTAATATGCTGATGCAGTTTGTTTGATGGCTACTTGGGTTTTTTGAGGGAGGCCTTCCTCATCATTGATCATGGTGACATTATTTTTGACTTCTGATAGTTGCTTGCTTATGGAAGAAAGTAGAGTTTTTATCTCCTCCTTGAAGCCAAAGCTGCCTTGACTTTATTCTCCATTTCTTCTCTTCTTCTCTATTGACACGGTACAGCTGATAATATAAATCACTTTCTAGTGCTTTATCCTTTTGGGAGAGCCCATTCTCCTCTATTTTTTTGTGATTTTCTTTCAATTTGTTTTTTATATCAGCTTTGGCGTTTTCTGGTTCTTTATAGTGCTGCTTCACCCATTCCTTCAAGGCATATTTTGTATTTTTCAGTTTACATTCCCAAATGAACCCCGGTGATCCTTCTATGTGATGCTGCCATGCTACTTTAACTATCTTATCCACAATTGGATTGTTATGCCATAGGGAGCTATATTTAAAAGGCAACGGCCCCAAAGGGCAGTGTGTCTCAAGGATAATGCTGGTGGGGTAGTGATCGGAAGCTAAATAAGGAAGAATTTCAGCATAAGCTATGGAGAACTTAGAGAGGAGAGTGGTGTTTATCAGAATTCTATCAAGCCGCTCCATTATGTTATATTTGCCCAATCTGCGATTATTCCAAGTATACCTCCGGTTTTTTGGAATGATATCAACTAAATCATATTCTTGCATGATGTCTTCCAGCTTTGCTCTATAAGGATCAAATGTAAAGATACCTCCTCTTTTCTCATTGGAATGTAATATAAGGTTGAGATCTCCCCCAAGGATGATATTGCTGTTGTATTTAGCTTGGATGTCTTCTTGTAGAGTGGCCCAACACTGCTCTTTGTTTATGAAATGGTTCGGTGAATAAATATTATAGATGACTATTTGTTTGTACTCTGCTTGCTTTTCTAATGTGACTTTGACCCAAAATTGACTGATAGTGTTGGATGTGCATGTCCAAACATTTTTGTTCCAGATAGTGGTGATTCCACCGTAAGCTCCTCTTGCTTCACAAATATGTCCCTCACAATGTCTAAGCTGATCTATAATTCCTTTCATCTCTTGCAGTCTTTGTTTTGTCTCCTGAATCATTAATATTCCTGGTTTCTCATGGTCTATAAGATCTTTCAGGGCAGAAGTTTTTGAGGGGTGCCCTAGTCCCCTACAATTCCATGATATAACTTTCATCATTGAGTATGTGGGATTCGGAGGGATGCTTGTCCCCCTTGCTCCTTTTGTGTTGTTTCTTTCCTATTTTGACCCAATATATAAGTTTCTATGGGATTTTGAGTTCCCATGGCAATATCTTTTTGGGCATTTTCGTCCCTTTGTTGTTTGCAAGATTTCCTGCCGGGTCCTTTTTTTGAGATTCTAGATTAACTCCATGCTCTTTCGAGGAGCTCATGGTTGATCGGGATGGGGGGGGATCAAGGGAGTGGGAGGGAGAGGATTGAGAAAGGGAAAAAAGGATGGGGGGATCATTTTCGAGGGAAATCAGGGGATCATTTTCAGGGAGAGAGAGGGCGCCAAAGGGGTTTAAGGAGGTCAAAGGAGGATCAGAGGTTGGGCCTGGGTTGGGAAGGATGGTAGGGCGTAGGGAAGAAGAGGAGGGAGGAGCAGCTGAGGGAGAGGTCTTGGGAGGAGCTGAAGAGGGGGAGGGTTTGGAAGGGGCAGCTTTGGGAGGAGCAGCTTCAGAATTTTCTTTCAGGCCAGCTGCAGTCTTTTTTTTTTTAACGGTCTCCCATTGTTCCTCAGATTGAGAAGGTTCATCATTAACTAGTTTAGAGCAACGATTGGAAAAATGGATGTATTCATGACATACCTTGCATTTAAAGGGAATTTGTTCGTAGTACAGTTGTTGAATGTGTGTCCAGTCATCCACCTTTAGCCTGATTGCCTCTGGAAGACCCTTGTCGAGGTCGACTTCAACACATATTCACGCACATGCCTGCATATTATCCTTGGGCTCGCTCCGATCAATGTATTTCTCGACAACATTGCCAATGGCTCGAATCGAGTCATCTCCCCAACAGTGGAGAGGGAGATGCAGAAGCTGGACCCAGACTGGGACTACATTAGGGACATCCAGCTCGGGATCGAAGTCTGGAGTCCATTTGTTCAGATACAGCCCACGAGAGTCCATGAAATAAGGACCATTTTTGAAGATTAAGTCCTTGTCTGCTCTAGATTCAAAATCGAATGTAAAATAACCTTTCCCGCAGAAGCGAATGGAGATTTTACCATTAACTTTGTCTGCCCAATTCCTTTCTATCCAGCGTTGAACTGTTTTCGGTGATGGCCATAGGCCAGTGAATTGACCGATGAGTCCTCGTTCAGCTAGAGATAGTGCAGCCATTCGTGGAAGTGTAGGAGGCAGCTCGACCTATTGCAACCCATCTAACTTCTTAACAAACTTCGAAAGCACAGGGCAAGGTCGTTGGGGTTGTAAGGATTTCACCAAAGCAGAGAAAGCATCTGCTTCAGATTGTTCGTTGGTGCCCTCTGAAGCAGCATCCGGAGGGGCCATGACAGGCCTCGAGCGAGGGAAACAACAGACGGTGGCTAGGAAAAATGCGCAGGCAGAGCGCACAACATTCCGAGGCCTCATAATATATATATATTTTTTTAAAGCCAAGAGGGACTAAGCCAAAATGAAGACCGCTTGAGTCCCCAAGGGCTGCGCAATAGAGTCAATGTGCCGCGCAGTCTCAAAGCGTCGCGCACGATCAAAAGAAGCACAAAGGGGGCCGACTCAAAGCGTCACGCCAACCCTGAGCATCGCGACACACAGTCAAAGCGCCACGCAGGAAAAAAGGGAGGCATCACAGGTTCTTGAACAGATGAAGTCCCTGCACCAAGAATGTAGATCGCGGAGCCCTCCGAAGCAGCAACTTTTAGTATTAATTATTATTATAAATCACTTTCTTAAAAAATAAAACTTCAAAAAAAAAATGAACGCATCACACTATAACACACCACACACATATAAAATAATATTTGTACCACTTTTGTTAAAAGGGATCTCGTCCTTACACACAACGATGAAGTCCACAAGGGTCGAATTCCTCTGAGAAGCTTCACATTTTCACGAGTTTAAAACTAAGAGATGGTCATTTATATAAAAAAATACTTTTCATGTTTATTCTATGCCAAAAATATCCTCACTTACTAACTTGACATGGTGTAAACATATTATTTAATGAAAAATGTGGAAATAATATATTTATGAAACATCTAAGTTAATTACCAAAATTCATTGAATTGATAAATTAAGATGTCTTCTAGTCTTTTAATTTTTTATTTTTTTTCAATATTTAAAAATAAAAAACATCTATTATAAATCATATATTTAAAAATAAAACCTTAAAAAATACTTATTATAAATCACATTATTGAAAATAGAGTTTTAAAAAATGCTTATTATAAATCACATCATTGAAAATATTATAAATCACATAATTGAAAATAGAGTTTTGAAAAAGAGAACCCTTCAACATTGAACACAATATTTATAGTGGAGTCCATGTTATTAATGTTATATTCACAAAATGAAGAAGGATTATTTCAATGGTGATTATAAAATCACAATAATTTTTAGGATCCCATTTTTATAAAAAATAATCAAAACACAACTATTATAGTGGAGTCCATATTAATGTTATATTCACAGAAAGGAGAAGGAGAAGTATTATTTCAATGCTTATTATCAAAGCATAATTATTTTTTTAATCCCATTCTTATAGAGAATAATGAAATTTTAATTTAATTAATTTTGTAATTGGTTATTATTAAAACATAATTATTTTTGGAATCCTAATTTTTATATAAAATAATGAGATAATGAAATATTTTTAATATAAGATATATGATGAAATAGGTGTTTATATTTTTAATATAGTAAATATATTATAAAACAAGTATTTACATTTGTCAAAAAAGAAGATTTTGAAAATTTTTATTTAATTGTTTTTTTAATATAAAAAATATTTTGAAATAATTTTTTTTTCTAATTTTTTTTTAATATTATAGACAACAGTGTTTTATATTAATTACATTATAATTTGGTCAACTTTTCAAATTAACTAATGTGATTCATCCTCACAACAAAATGAAAAAATTAAATCCTAAAATAAAATAAGTATTTTCATTTACCAAAAATGTGAAGTTATTCACAATTATGTAGTACATAAATGCTTGTGTTGAAACTGAAAAATTGGCCTATTTTTTTATTGAGAAGTAAGAATATTCTTACCATTTAACTACAAACGTTGTGCTTTTGGCTCATTCCTTTGCACTTTAGTTGAACTATTTCCACAACAAGTTCACGTCCGTGATTTCTCATCCCATTGCATTAAATTCCACAACAATTTCACTTCCGTCATTAAAATTACATATATATTGGAGACATTATGATTCCTGCTAAATATTTGAGTGTCCTGGAGCTGGTCAGGATACTTGGCTGTCACGTGAGAGATGAGATTCAAAACAGATTCATCGGCAGGATAAAATCAAACTTAACGAGCACTTGGCATTTTGTAAAATGTCAAACCCTGGTCTTCTTGGCATTTTCGAGAAATATTTGTGTCCTAGAGCTGGTCAGATACTTGGCTCTCACGCGAGAGACCTGGATTCAAAACATCAAGGAATATCCAGATATCATCAAGATACACATCAAGGAATATGATATATACAAGAAAAATTTCAGGACCAGGGATGGGAATTTTGAGTTTGTTGTAGTTGCATTTGGTTCAAGACTAATTCTCTAATTACTTTTACGTGCTTGATGAATAGTGTGTTGCATCCTTATCTAGACAAGTTTGTTATTGTATTCATTGATGATGTATTGATATATTCTAAGAATGAGGAAGAGCATACCAAACATTTAGCAACAATATTGAAATTGCTAAGAGAACACTATTTCCACAGCAAGTTCACTTCTGTGATTGCTCATCCCATTGCATTAAATTCCACAACAATTTCACTTCCGTCATTAAAATTACATATATATTGGAGACATTATGATTCCTGCTAAATATTTAAGTGTCCCGGAGCTGGTCAGGGTACTTGGCTCTCACGCGAGAGACGGGAACAAAATAGATTCATCGACAGGATAAAATCAAACTTAACGAGCACTTGGCATTTTGTAAAATGTCTAACCCTGGTCTTCTTGGCATTTTCGAGAAATATTTGTGTCCTAGAGCTGGTTAGATACTTGGCTCTCACACGAGAGACCTGGATTCAAAACATCAAGGAATATCCAGATATCATCAAGATACACATTAAGGAATATGACATATACAAGAAAACTTTCAGGACCAGGGATGGGAATTTTGAGTTTGTTGTAGTTTCATTTGGTTCAAGACTAATTCTCCAATTAATTTTACGTGCTTGATGAATAGTGCGTTGCGTCCTTATCTGGACAAGTTTGTTATTGTATTCATTGATGATATATTGGTATATTCTAAGAATGAGGAAGAGCATACCCAACATTTAGCAACAATATTGAGATTTCTAAGAGAGCATCAATTATATGCCAAGCTTTGCAAATGTAATTTATTTCAAAAATAGGTATATTACTTGGGAAAAGTGGTTTCCAAGGAGGACATAACAGTGGACCCAGAGAAGGTAAGGGCTATCATGGAGTGGGTAGCTCCTAGGAATGTGGATGAAGTAGGGTCCTTTATGGGGTTAAAAGGTTATTGTAGGAGGTTCATCAGGACTTCTCATAGATTTCATATCTCATCACATCATTGTAAAGGAAAAGTAAGAAGTTTGAGTGGAGGAATGTGCAACAAGTTTGAGCAGTTGAATCAATTGTTGACACATGCTCTAGTGCTAAGATCTTCTGGACAAGCATTGATATCTTGCTTTGGAGAGGCTTCTTATTAATTTTATGTGTATTGATCATATACATAATCTAAATACTATTGTTATGACAAGTACAAACCCTTTGGTTTTGATTTGGGTCCCTTTTACCCATTTGGGTGAGCTTACACTTAGGGAAAGTGTCCTAATGATGTCTTATTTATGGATAATCTTGGCATTGGAAATTTGTATTCTCATAATGTAAAAATTGAGTCCATTGAATGTTTTCCCTTCTTAGTATTATCTTGTTTAGTAAACCTTGATTGATGTTGAGGTTAACCTGATTTCATGCATATGTTAAGAGGCCAAGTTTAATTAAATCAATATCTACTTCAATAAATCTACCATGCAACATTTTTAAATATTTTCAGATGCCACATGATGTATTAGCAATTTTGGGAGTCAAATATAAACTAACATTGTGATGAAATTCATGGTAGTAGGGTTGAATTTTAGGAACCATGAAGTAACAAATAGACTTTCTCTACCTTAAAACTAGGGTCCCTCAACAAGTTTTGTAAAATGAACAATGAAGGAACTTTTTGAGCACAAAACTATCTTATAGCCTCTTGTCCAATTAGAGTACATCCATTGATACAACTCAAGGTTAGAAAGATAAATCCATTAAATTGAAATATTATTGCATCATATGCTTAGTATGAGAGTAGCTCAAAGAACTCATGTTCTTGTACTTGTGTGTTTAAAAAAAATAAAAAAAAATCAGAATGAGAAGTTATGGAGAATTAGTAAATTTGAAAAATCAACTGCCACTATTACACTAGGTACAAATATTTCATAAATTCCATAAACAGGCAAATTCAAAATGCACCCGGAGACTTGAACCCATGCCATTGGAGAAATGGATTGTTCATTGAACAACTTGAGCTAAGATCCTTTGAATCATATTCTCATACTTTCAACACTAGATCTTTTTCTAATTTCTTAATAATATTGGCACTAATGGATGGGTTGATGTAGTGATTGAAGGTGTTACATTGACCATGTATTTGAAAGAGGGAGGATTTGAGAAGGAGGGTACACATTTACCCCCTACACACGCACAGAGTCATAATACTAAGAAAATAATTGAATCTTTACATATATCATATTTAGAAAGAAAATAGAGGTTAATTTGTTGTCAATCAACATGGAAGATTAAATGATTTAACTTTTAATATGAAAATGTTCCCCTCAATAAACCTCACAAAGATCTGGCATGTCTTCCCATAACCGATACCTTGGTTGGAATTTTTTTTAACATGAGTGCAAACAAAGGCAAGGGTTTTGTCAAACAATTTGAAATAAAACATTATTTGTATCAACACCTTCAAATGGTATTGAGAGCTATATAATCTCTTGCATGGATTTTTAATGGAAGATATGGCATTTGATAGATTGCTCGCTATGACTAGGAAGCCCTTGAGCAACCTCATGCCCCTTTCCCATCCCTCATCCACACATTTTACCTCCCCTCATGTACACAGATCTCCATTCTCCATACCCTTCATCATTGATAGGGAGCTACATCCCATATCAAATGTCAAAAATTTAAATCCCCTTTCATAGTAAAAAAATATGTTATGTAGAGGGGGGTCACCTTCCTTGTGAATTTCATGATGATTGCTTGACAAAATCATGATTGAGGGATTGGGGGCTGCCATTTCTCACAAAGTTGATGTGGCCAAGAGGTACATAGAGCACATTACAAGATATTGGTATAATTGAGTATTCAAATGGGTATATTGAAAACCAAAATTAAGAATCAAACAACATTAATATTGATGCAAGCAATTAGTGTCGTGATTCTTCCCCTCCATTGCCATAGCCACCATTGTTGTTAATGACACCATCTCTTTTCAAAACCCTATACACACAACAATGTAAATTCATCTTATTTTAAAATCTTTAAAGCACTAGAACACTCACATTTCAATCTTTTAAATCCTTTTTATCACTCAATAAATTAAAATTAAAATAAATATACACTTATTATAGTTTATGACATTTTATAATTTACTTGAAATATCACATTTTAAAATATACAACTTAATAAATTATTTAACTCTGACTTTATATACAAATTAATAACAAATATAATATTTTCAAAACTTAAAATTTAAAATTAAATTTCATATTTTAAAATTGATATTTTTCTTTTATAACTTTTTCCATAAAATAGTTTATCTAACAATAAATTATTAATAATTTACCCAAAAAAACTAAAATAAAATAATTAGTTAAATGAAAATTTAAAGTATAGCACAAATATATTAAGTTAATCTTTAAATTTATTTTATATTTTAAAAATAAATAATTTTATATTACTTATTATAAAGTTAGTCTTTAAATTTATTTATATTTTAAAAATAAATAATTTTACATTACTTATTATAAATGCAAATTTAAAGTATAACACAAATATATTATATAAATTAATCTTTAAATTTATTTGATATTTTAAAAATAAGTAAATTAATATTTAAATTTAAAGATTAATATATTAAATTTATTTTATATTTAAAAATAAATAAATTGTTTTTAATATATAATTTTAAATATATAAATAAATTTAGTAACATTAAAAATCTAAAAAAATGATAAAATTCAAATTTCAATTCTTATAAATCTCTACTAAATTTTAAATAAAATGGTGTGATTAATCCTAAAAACGATATTTCATCTACATTATGAATCACAAAATTCTTAGGTCTAACAAAATTAATCAAAATTATCTTTATAAAATAATTAAAAAACACTATTTAAAAATCTCCATATCCATAATATTATTTAAATGGTATTCAATTTATTTATATAAATTAAAAATAAAGTGTTTAAAAAGATTAAAATCTCAATATTCATAATATTATTTAAATTTTCTTATATAAAATTAAAGTTAAAATGTCATATAATTTTGATTTAATAATTTTTAAGATGATTAAATAAAATAATAAATATTTAATAAAAATTAATAATTTTTATAATTATAATTACTTAATCATCTATTTATTTTTAAATAAAAAATATATTCAAAAACTAAAAATATATAATAAAAATTAAAATCTTACCCTTAATCCTATATTTAGATATCAACATTTAAAATTTTTACCATCAATAAATTTTTAAAATTATATATGCAATGAAACTAATAATCCATAATCCTACTTATTATAAAATTAAAATTAAAAAAGATACTCCATTTATTAAAAAACACACAACACAATACGCATGTAAATAAACTTTCGAACTGGGCTGATATTAAATGTAACCAAGCAATCACGACATCACCGATAATGATTATTGACTATAATAATAGTAAACACATACTCATATGGTCAAGAAAGTTAAAGTGACCGATAAATTCAATTCTAATGATGCTGTACTTCATCATCATACTTGCACGTATGAGTCTGTGCGATAATCTAAAATGATAGAAGCTAAGGTCTCCATTTGGAGCACAGCATCAGTCTCACGTTTTGACCTCGTTTTGACCTTTTGGAAGCACAGCATCAGTCTCACGTTTTTTACCTAGAAGATAGAACATAGAGATTGAAGTTCAGAGATGTTTGTGGGATGTAGCTTTTTAACGGTGCGATAGACGATGTATAGCTGCATCAAAATTTGGAGCAAAAAGAAGGATTATTATGTTCTCTACATCTTCTCAACCATTTTCTCAACCATCTAATGAAGAAGAAATTTCATTGTTTTTTATTAGAAAAGACTGGGATTTTCCGAAGACATCAACAAGACTGTGGCATATCACAACTAGATTGGGTCGAAGAAAAGAAACATTGTTCACATGATCTCAAAAGTAAGAAAATTTTGGCAATCTTTCCTTGTTGGATTTTTTGATGGAGCAAGTGCAGGTAGAAACTGTGGTTGCAGAGCAGGATATATAAATCAGAATGGGTTAAAGGCCTCAACACCCATCTTCAATTGGATGAAGCGCATCAGAGCCTTTCAGAAGATAACTTTCAAACACATCTACAAAGAACAAAATTGGTTTGCAGATCTTCTCCTAAAAAGAGGCATCCATCGAGAAACAAGTAAGTTTTTCTTCTCAATTTTTGAATAGGGCAATATAACCAATACTCGCAGCATAAATGATTCTTAACGACACATTTGAGTGGGACTGATTTCCTGAGAAGGCAGGATAACTTGATGTAATAGATATCTATTTTTAGTAGCTAGGAATTTAGTCTTTCGATTTATACGTGCAATAAAAAAACACAAAAAAAACACAAACAGACAGGATATATATTTTTGTAGATAATATTTTTTATTATGTTTTTTCAGGAAGAAAGGATATCTTCATAACATGTCTAGATACATCATCTCGATCCGGGAAGGGAATGTCTCATCACCGTTTAACCAAGACCCCATAGACAGGAAGAAACAATATGTAATTCCAATGAAGGAAAGCAAAACAAATGATCTAAGCTTATGTACTACTATTATTATAATATGAAGTAGCATTTTTTCCTATAGCTTTTTAAGGGTGGCAATGGTTTGGATCTTCCAGGAAGATTTGAATTCGATTGTTCTATATAATTC
This sequence comes from Pinus albicaulis, assembly GCA_034641835.2. NCBI lineage: Eukaryota > Viridiplantae > Streptophyta > Pinopsida > Pinales > Pinaceae > Pinus > Pinus albicaulis. The sequence continues at coordinate 412,432,166 of CM076569.1, read as the reverse complement.
ATCTTTCTTACTCTTTGCTTATGTGTAGTTTAGGTTGTCTTTCGATATTTTTCATAGCTAAAGAATATGTTAGGTAGAGAAGGGTCACCTTCTTTGTGGTTATGATGGCTTTTTGACAAAATGAGGATGGAAAGGGGACATTTATCACAAAGTTGATGTGGCCAGGAAATGATAGAACAAATTACAAATTATTGATTTAAATGATTAATTTAATCAAATAAAAATCTTGAAAGCTAAATTCAAGAATCAAATGACATTATCACTCATAACATGAACATCAAAACAATTGGTGTCATGATTCTTCCTTCAAATACTGTGCACTATCCTTTTTCAAAACCCTAATTCCATATATATATATAAACACCAATACAAATTATTCTTATATTAAAATCTTTGAAACAAAGAATGACATTATTCTTATATGCACTATTCCATTTATTTATATATTAAAATAAAAGTAAGCTAATTTTAAATTTATAACATTTTATAATTTACTTGAAATTATTATATTTTAAAATATATAATTTAATCAAACTATTTAAGTAGGTTTATATAAATTAATAAAAGATATCATAATTTCAAAACCTAAAATCTAAAACTAAACTTTATATTTTAAAATTGATATTTTTTTCATAAGTTTTTTCAATTTATTTATTTATTTCTTGAACCATAAATTATTGATAAATTTAAAAAATAAGAAACCGATGTAAAATAATAATGATAAAAAATAAAAACTGATGTAAAATGCTAATGATAAACTATATTTACTTTTTAGAGAGTGTTTTTTTTAAATTTATAACTTAAAATTTATTTTTTGAACCATAAATTATTGATAAATTTAAAAAATAAGAAACTGATGTAAAATAATAATGATAAAAAATAAGAAACTGATGTAAAATAATAATGATAAACGATATTTACTTTTTAGAGAGTTTTTTTTTAGAATTTATAACTTTGATAGAGTAGTTATTATTATTAAACGTGATTAAATTATTTATAAATCCTCATCAAACCATTTAAATGAAAGTCTATCCATAATTTAAAAAAAATAAAAATAAAAAAATAATTGTAATATTTTGTTTATCAAAATTTAAATATATAAATAATTTTAATAATTTTAATTTTAAATATACAAATTAACAAAATTAATAAAAAATATACTTATAAAATTAAACATTTATACTGTATTTAAAAATCTCAAAATTTATAATATTATTTAAGTTATATAACTTTTTATATAAGATTAAAAATGAAGTTTCATGTAACTTTGTATCATTATTCTTAAAGAGGTAAAATAAACTCAATATTCATAACATTATTTAAATTTATTGCAAGTTTTATATAAAATCAAAGATGTTCATGTAATGTAACTTTGTCAATAATCTTAAGGATGCTTAAATAAGATATTGAAAATTTAATAAATATTAATATTTTTTTAAAATCATAATTACTTTTTAAAATAAAAATATATGCAGAATCAAATTTAAAATATATAATAGAATGAAGTTCCACCCTTAATTATATTATATAATAGAATTGAGAATGTCTCATTTATCGTAAAATGATATTTTTGATATTTAAATTTAAATGTCAAAATCTGAATTTTTTATAATTATATAAGATATGAAACTTATATTATTACTTATTATTAATTAAAAAAATAAATCTATTTTACCGTATTTAATTAAAAAACAACAAACATTTAAATGAACTTTCGAAATTATTTGATATGTAACCAAAGCGTTAATTCACAGCAACGATAATGATTATAATAAATAATCAAATACTTATATTGTCATCAAAATTAAATTAACAATAAATTCAATTCTAACAATGCCACGTACTTCATACTCGCACGTATGTGTGTCTGCGATGATCGAAAATGATAAACCTAAGTTCTTCCTTTTTGGAGTAGAGACGGTTCGACCCCGGGACCTCGGGCAGAAGATAGCGCTTGAAGTTCAGAATATTTGAATTTTCAATGAGCCCGTAGTATGCAAGACATTTTGTTTGAAATTGTGGATGCTCGTCGGATTGTAAACCGTGAATGTGCATTTAGCCGAGGGTGGGAGTATTGTGGGAGTATTGTGGGATCTATAAATTTGAATTTTGCGAGATAGTTTTTTACGGTGCGAATGATCTTGGATAGGTCGGTGGATCAAACGGCACATTGAATTCGATCATTCACAAAAGCTAATTACCGTTCTCAAAAAGGCTAATTCATGTTCTATTTAAATCATCTCGTTTTATTATTCTCTTCCTCTTCTTGCGCTGCAATGCACTCTCTCACTCTCTGTGCTCTTCTGCTCTCTGTCTCTCAGGCGAGGTTGTGATCATGTCCTGTGGAGCGCTCATCATTGTTTGTTGTGTGGTGTTTCTTTGATCTGTATCTGTGGCTTTGTGTTGTGATTATTCATGCATGTTTATATTGTATTTCTATGTTTTTGTTTGGACATTCAGTCTGCATTTGATGTTAAAGAGTCTGAGAGACAGAGATATATATATCTTTCTACCAAGAAGCAAAATCAGAGGCGTCAATAGCTGCAGGATATGACGGCCTCTATCGGCCTCAAAGGTAATAGAGAGTTAATTGAATTTCAATTAAGGTAGGATGGAGATCTGTATTTATAATGGTTGTGGATTGACAATAGATTAGGTCCGCTTGTTTCTTTTTTTTTCCTACTTAATTATTGCAACTTGGTGGTCATTTAAGAAGAAAAATTCTGATGAATTGATTTTTGATTTGCAAATCCACAGGAAGGACGGCTTTACGCAAGAGCAATAATCATAAGAGGAGGGTGAGACAAGAAGCAGTATATAATTATTTGTAAGTAGATTTAAACGATAATGTTATATAAAGATTTAACCGATAATGTTATACGAGGGTATTTTTTGCTTTGCCTTTGTTTGGTTCTATAATCTTTATCTTTCAAATGTGTTCCTCAGAAGCAAAACAGCTGTTCGAGGTTCGAGTCCTGTGCAGAGAAATGGCGATTTCTCCAGCGGCACTATGACAACATCATATTCCAGGGAATCGCCGTCCACAGATTTAGGTAGGTTCCTCTATTAACTAATTCTACACACAATTTATTGGGTTTTCCTTTTTCTATCTTGAAAATGTCAGATATGTGTGTCTATACAATAATTGAGGCATAGTGCTGGAGAATATCCAGGTGACATACTGAAATTCTTTAATATGGAATATGGAATTTGGAATTTCTTTACTTCTTCTTTTCTTCTGATTTTGATTGAGGTGTACCATCCCTTCCACTTAGTGCCTCCGTATATATATGATGCACCTCAGATGAATGACATGGACATTGAAACCGACCTATCCTAACTTGGAAGCGGGTTGATGCATGACTGATTAAGTTAACCCTAGCCAACTGAGGTTAGACTAAGTTAACCCTATCCAACTTAGGTTAGACTAGGTTAGTGAGTTGAGTGAGGTAGTGTTATTATTCTGCAGCTAGTGATGGATTTTATGTGAAGGAGATCAACGCGTAATAGGGCAGAGTTGGCTATGGTGGAGAAAAGTCATATCATGTAGCGATGTACAATAATTTACATTTTCACATCTGCAGGTAATGATGAGATGAGGATCAATTATGAGACGAGGATCAATAGCCGAAATCCTTTCTCGTCTTTCCTTTCGACCAAGATTAACCATGGATTGCTGGTCTTAAAAGTTATTATTTCATAAAGAATATAGAAATCAACCTTCCAACTTGTCTTCACGGGTTCGAGTTACATTTTTACATATGTTATTAGGGACTACGATCAATAGCCGATTTATTTGAAGGCTTTACTCTCGGCAAGACTAACCATCGTTTGTTGGTCTCAAAAAGTGTTTATTTCATAAAAAATTTAGGTATCAGTGTTGGAACTTCTCTGTGGTGGTAAGAAATGAGCGGTTTAGGAAATTAAAGTTTGATTGGTTTACATTTTTCAAATTTTTCGATATCGGTGTTTCGAGTAAAACAAAATTGGTGAAAACAATTTAATCCTTGAAACTTACTTAAGATAATACTTCGGCCAAGTTTGTACAGTCACCTTAAATCAACTCATTTTATTACAATACAAATTTACAGGTTTACTCCGCCGAGAGTGTATTTTCTCATGCTATTAATGGAATTTTGATAGCTCGTTGACTATCATGTGAGTGATCGGGAAAAAAGGAAAATTAAATAGGGTAAAATGTGGGTGTCTGAGAAAAGATAGAGTGGCTTTGAAAAAAGGAAAATTAAATAAGGCAAAATGTGGGTGTCTGAGAAAAGATAGTGTTAATTGGTAGTATAATCAAGTGAGAAAGGATAGTGTTAATTGGTAGTATAATCAAGTGAGAAAGCATAATCAAGTGTAGTCTAATTAATAGATGTTTTGGCTTTTTTTAGAGTATTTTTTCCAGTCATTTTTTTTCTAAAATCGGACAAAGATTTCTTAGAATTATAAATTTGAATTGTGTATTTTGCAAAATCTGAGTTCCTTAGGGTTTTTCATGGCCCTAAATACATTTACCCAAATTGTATCACTAGATTTTGGCAAAAAGAAGACAAAGCATCTATTAGTTAGACCATGTCCTTTAATTATAAGCCCATGGCCTGGATAAAGACACAGAATTAAATAGGAAAAATTGCGGATGAGTGAGAAGAGACCTTGCTCTTGGTGCTCCCAAATTTAATTTTGATAGTCAGGTTGTCCCTCTATGAGTGAAGAGAATAGATAGTGAGATTTTGACGAACAATTATTATGCTTGGAACTTTATATTACGTATTACAAAGAGATGTAGTTAAATACCTAATTGGATAATAATGGTGCTTCAAAGGTGAGGTTGATATAGGATGACAATATACAAAATCATATTTCTTTTGAAAAAGCCTCTAGATTCCTTTGATACATTGATGGACTTGTTAGAAAGCTCACTCTTTTTGCAGCATATTGTTGAGCATCATAAATTTCTTTAAAACTAACGTCCTCCTAGATAAAATTTTACATTAGAACAACTTTACTCTATTCTAAACCAACTTCCCTTTTTATCTTTTCATTCTCTATTATCTTTTGTAGCAACTTCCCTTTTATATTTTCATTCTCTAATATTTTCTGTAGCTTTTGCTCCACCTTCTTTCTCACAAAGTTTAAACCATATAATACAAAGATGTCTTTATTCTTTCGTATTGCACGTTCCGTCTTTCAACTTTGGCCCAATATCACTTAGCATAGTATGATAGTTTGATTTTCCTTTCTTAGATAGATTCTCACCCTACCAAGTGTAAATTGGTTTCTCATTGCATCCGAGATTTGATTTGAAGATGCTATATATGTGCTACTATAGGGAGAGAGTTGTTTCACGTGAGAAGTTGTTACATATTTTAATAAAGGTAAATTTTATTTACTTTTGAAGAGACCCTTATTCGTCATGTTACCTGGAAGAGTTTTTTAAAACCTAAAGGGTTATTATGAGATAAGGTTAAGTCAAGAGAATCTAAAACACCCATCATCATTATGAGAGTTAAGTATCATGAAAAATAAAAGAAATGACGTGAATCAAATGATCATGATTGCGAAGGATTGTGATTTAAAAAAGGAAATTCTATTTAAATTAAATAGTGTTGTTGATCATTCTGTCATATATATATATATATATATATATATATAATTATGATTATAATATTTCATTTTTTAATAAGTTTCAAAAGGTTTATTACGTATAAAGAGACTTATCCTTAATTTAAGGAGTTAAAAAAAAATAAAGTCACCACAAGTGTTAGGATGATTACAAAATAAAAGTTGGTACATAAATTAATTGATGTTATCTATGTTTTTATCAACTATATATATGCTTAGACAACCTTCATATCACATTCTTCATTTTAATGTATTAAACTAATAAGAATTATAAATAATGTTAATATGTGATATTTATATTCTCAATATGTGTTAAAGAGAATTTTGTTGTATTAATTTATTTTCTTATCTAATGATGTTTCATTACTTATTGCTATATTTAATATTTAAAATGTTTATAAGAACTTAATTTTTCTTTTTTTCTTTTAAATTATTATTCTATTGGTTAGTAGTGTTTTAATTTCTACTTCTAAATGTCGTTTTTTTACCAAATTATGCTTCCCATTGTTTTGGGTGCATGCAACTTCACTCTACCATTTAATTTTTTTTTTTAATAATATTTATCTTTTTAAACATTTATAAGGACTTTTCCATTTAAATTAGAGATCAAATGAGAATCTATTTTATAATGGTTTATAAAACAAACATCACATTCTAAATTAAAAGTGGTGAATGCTTTCTTGGGGATTTGTTATATTCTTTGTATGTAGATTTTGTAGTCATGCATATGCATTAATTGTGGATTGGGCACACATCCATTAGCATTAGCATTAGCATTAGTTGGGGTTCACAACTACCTTTTTCTTTTTTTTCTTTTGTGATTTTTGGCCCATAATAATCTAATATTGATTAAGGGATTAGGGTTTTTAACTTAATTTGGGTTAGTAGATCAAAGTTTTGGACATTCAAATACCTAAATGTTGTTGTGGGGAAAAACATTAAACGAGAAAGAAATAGGAAACAATAACTGAATTACAAACTGAAGGATAAACACACATAAGTAAATACATGGAATTTACGTGGTAAAACCTCGACAGGGTGTCAAGGAAACATCCACGGGGCAAGGGATTGGAAACTCTTATTAATCAAATGATTCTCCGTACATACAAGCCTCTCGGACCATCTTATTTAACCTGGGCTATTTCGTTATTCCAACTACATTTTGTTATTCCAACTACATCAATAGGTAATAAGTAAATTTTCCCAGAATTAATTATTTACATTTTGTTGTCATATTTTAACAAACTCCACCTTGACAACAATTTTCCTAATCCCTTGCCCATGCCCATTCATCATCTTTTCTGCAAGCCGAGAGAAGCGAGACACCATCTCAGCTTCTCTACTGAAACTGGCTTCGTGAATATATCTGCATGATTTTCCTGTGTGCGGACCTTCTTGAGAACTACTTTGCCGCCTTCGACTACATGTCTCACAAAGTGATACCTTACATCGATGTGCTTGTTCTTGTTGTGATAGGTTGGATTTGTAACTAAATGAATAGCGCTCTGACTGTCACAAAACACATTCACTTTCTCCTGTGTCCTTCCAATCTCATCAAGCAGACCTTTTAACTAGATTGCCTCTTTACAGGCATCTGAAGCAGCTATATAATCTGCTTCAGTAGTGGACAAAGCAATTGTCTCTTGAAGCTTTGACATCCAGTTGATTACTCCACCTGCAAGAGTAAAAAAATAACATGTAGTAGACCTCCTTTTGTCCAAATCACCTGCATAATCAGCATCCACATATCCACAGACTGAACCTTCACGACCATCAAAGCTGATGCAATGGTCACTTGTGCCTCTCAAATACCGAAGCACCCATTTCACTGCTCGCCAATGTTCTTCCCCTGGATTTGCCATGAACCTGCTGACAACTCCAACTGCATGTGAAATGTTAGGTCTTGTAGATACCATCGCATACATTAAGTTGCCTACCGCATTTGCATATGGTACACGAGACATATACTTCTTTTCTTCATTAGTTCTAGGACTTAAATCCGAAGAAAGCTTAAATTGGGAAGCTAATGGAACATTAACAGGTTTCACATTGTTCATACCGAACTTTTCATGTACTTTCTCCACATACTTCTGTTGTGATAACCAAAGCTTACCATTCTTCCTGTCTCTGTGTATCTCCATGCCCAAGATATGTTTTGCTGCTCCAAGATCCTTCATTTCAAACGTCCTAGAGAGCTGAGCCTTTAACTTGTTGATTTCTTCCATGCTTTTGCTTGCAATAAGCATATCATCAACATACAACACCAGGATAATGAATATGCCATTGAAACTTTTGAAGTATACACAATGATCATACTCACTTCTAATAAAATTTTGGCTCACCATGAAGGAATCAAACTTCTTGTACCATTGCCTGGGCGACTACCTCAGGCCATACATGATTTCCTGAGCTTGCAAACTAATCTTCTGCTGCGACCTTGTACAAAACCTTCTGGCTGATCCATATATATCTCTTCATCCAAATCACCATGAAGAAAGGTTGTTTTAACATCTAACTGTTCTAACTCAAGGTCAAGTAAAGTAGTTAGTGCTAACACAGTACGAATAGAAACAAGTTTAACTACCGGTGAAAAAATCTCATGAAAGTCAATACCTTCAATCTGAGAATACCTTTTTGCAACCAGTCTTGCCTTATACCTCTCGATACTTCCATCAACTTTCCTTTTCAACTTGAAGACCCATTTGCACCCAACAACACTTCTCCCTTCAGGAAGTTCTACAAGATCCCAAATATTGTTTTTGGCTAAGGAGTCCATTTCTTCTTCCATAGCCTTTTTCCATATCTTGCTATCTGCATCATCAACTACTTCCTGATAACAAGAAGGTTCCCCATCTTCAGTAATCAATGCAAACAATGAAGCAGAATCTTCATACCTTTTAGGTGTTTTTCTTTCCCTTGTAGACCTTCGTAGAGTGACTGGTTGTTGAATTGGTTCTAGAATTTCTCCAGTTTCCTTTGCTTCTCCACCTTCTTCATCAGAAGTCTCTCCTTCCTTTCAACTTTTTGAAAAAAGGTTTAGTCTCCAAATGAATCTGTTGACTTGGCGATACCTGCTCCTGTTCAACCTTTTCAACATCTGATTTTAAAAGAGAAGATTCATCAAATGTTACATCTCTACTAATGACTATCTTCCGTGAAGAAGGATCCCACAACCTATATCCCTTCACTGAATAATCATATCCAACAAAGACACAACATTTCGATTTTGGATCTAATTTTGAACGTTGATTTCTAGGAATAAGAGCATAGGCATCACAACCAAAAATCTTCAAATGCGAATAATCACAAGACTAACCCGACCAAACTTCTTTAGGGATTTTACAGTTTATTGCAACTGAAGGTGATCTGTTGACTAAATAACAAGCAGTGGATATTGCTTCTGCCCACAACTCCTTTTGCAAGTTAGCATTACTGATCATGCTTCTGGCTCTTTCCATAAGAGTCTGATTCATCTGTTCAGCAACGCCATTTTGCTGAGGGGTATAAACAGTAGTTTTATGTCTAACAATCCCTTCATCCTTACAAAATTGATCAAATTCAAAAGACGTAAATTCACCGCCATTGTCAGTTCTTAAACATTTAATTGATTTGCCTGTTTTCTTTTCCACCATTGTTTTAAATTGTTTAAACACATTAAATACATCAGCTTTCTTTTTCAACATATAGACCCAAACTTTTCGGGAGAAATCATCAATAAATGTTAAAAAATATGATGCACCTCCATAAGACACAGTAGGAGATGGTCCCCATAGATCAGAATGAATGTAATCTAAAATCTGTTTACTATTATGATTTCCAGTCTTGAACCTTTGTTTACATTGTTTACCAAACACACAATATTTACAAAAAGCCAACTTCAAGGATTTCAAAGCAGGGAGCAACTTGCGGTTCATCAGTCCCTGAAGACCTTTCTCGCTCATGTGACCCAACTGTTGATTCCATAGACGAGAACCTTCTTCTGATTTCTCTGATACGACTGCTGCTTCACTAACTTGAGTGCTTCCTTTGAGTCTGTACAAATTTCCGACCTTTTCAGCCTTCATCACGACCAAGGCTCCTTTTGAGACTTTCAGCACTCCATTTTGACCTGTAAATTTATAACCACTCGAATCCAAAACTCCCAAGGAAATCAAGTTTTTCTTTAGATCAGGTACATGCTTAACATTAGATAATGTTTTAACTGTACCATCATACATTTTAATCTTTACATTACCAATCCCAATAGTCTGACAAGATGCATTATTTCCCATGAATACAGAACTACCATCTACAGTTTCATATGAAGTAAACCAACTTCGGTGCGGACTCATATGATGAGAAGCACCAGAGTCTAATAGCCAATTATTAGCATCTTGAGAAACATTACAGACAGGGAGAGCTTCAACAATTAAAACCTCATCAACCATACCTGAATCAACCTGATTTTCTTCCTTGTTATGGTTTTCCGACTCCTTCCATTTCCAACAATCTTTCTTGGGGTGTCCGAGTTTATTGCAGTACTAGCACTTGGCTTTACACTTCTTGTCGCCCTTTGACTTTGATCTGGAAGAACCTCTTGTTTTCTCCCCCCTTTCCTTTGACTGATCTCTGGCTACCATGGATTCAGGTGCAGATGTCTCAATGCTAGATTTTCTTCGTACCTCTTCAGATAAGAGAGCACCCACGACAGATTCAAGCTTTAATGAATCAGCAGTGCTCAGACTGATTGAGGTCACGAAGTGATCCCATGACTCAGGCAGGGAACACAACAAGGTTATTGCCTTGTCTTCTTCCTCCATTTTTACTTCCATATCTGACAACTGGCAAATAAGTGTATTAAAAACATTTAAGTGTTCTGCAATTTTCGTACCCTCCTTCATCTGAAGACTGTACAGTTGTCTTTTTAAATAGATTCTGTTTGTCAAAGATTTTGTCATATACAAGGTTTCCAATTTTTTCCACAACCCTATAGTTGTACTCTCTCCAACAATATTGAAGAGTACTTCATTTGCCAAACATAAGCGAACGGTACTAAGAACTCGGGCATTCAAGTCCTCCCAGTCCGAACTTGTCATGCTTTCCGGTTTTTTATTTACCCCGTCTAATGCTTTGTGCAACCCTTGTTGCACCAGCAAATCCCTAACCTTCAGTTTCCACAAAGCAAAATTGTTTTTCGCGGTGAATTTATCCACCTCAAACTTTGCGTTTGTCATTTTTGCCATTTCTCCCTCCTAGGGTTTCAGATTTCCCTTCTTCTACAAATTAAAACTTTTCTCCTATTCTGCTAAGGTTTCAAAGGTTTCAGAGTTTGTTTTCTCTCTTAAAATTTCAACTAGGGTTTCAAACAAATTTTATTGTTTCCCCTTTATTTGAGCTAGGGTTTTATAATCTTCAGAACTCCCTTCTTAATTTAAATAATTTCAGGAAAAAAAAAAATTCTGTACCCTTTTAAGATATTCACTGTTCAAACCCTTTCTCTCTATTCTTAAATAACTGAGCAAACTTTAAAAGTTTTAAATTCTCAGTTCTTAAAACCCTCTTCAAACTGATTTCCTGAAACCTTTCTTGAATTTTTTTAAAACAAAGAATAACTTTGTGTAAATTTCTTCTCTTAAAAAAAAATTACTCATTTTCCTATTGCGCTGTTCGTTCAACCAGAATTGATTGCAGTCCTACAAGGACAGCAACCCTCCTTATGACTTCTTTAACCAGCGAAGTTTTCTCCAGACAAAATGACGGTGGCTTCTCTTTGCAATGGAAATTTTAATCTCTGGTAGTCAGCAAACCTCGGAGCAGTGGCTCAGTCTTCCCCAAACGAAATCACAGGCACAACTCTCTTCTTCCAGCGGGATGGAAAAGGGGCAAAACAACTCTCTGTCGATGGTAGCAGTTCTTGGCTTGTCTATCCACGCAGATGGCAAACGGAAACCCTTCTGCTTTGTTGACGTAATCAGGCCTCTCCGAATATTGGCTTGTCTATCCACGCAGATGGCAAATGGAAACCCTCGACAATGCTTTCCACGCAGATTGTCTGTCCACGCAGATGACAAACGGTGCAAGTCTCCTTTCTCCAGCGGATGACGCAGACTCTCGGCCTCCCTCTCTCACGGTGATAACAACACAAATCGGTGAAGAAATCACGGGCGGATTCTTCTTGAACAGTCGGCTTCTCTTCTTGCTCCAGGAATTTCAACCACTCCAACTGCTTCCACCAAACTGCCACATTACACTTTATTATGTCTCGTTCAAATTGCACACAATATCTCTTCGCGGTTAATGAAGTTCGATTCCAAGCTCTGATACCACTTGTGGGGAAAAATATTAAACGAGAAAGAAATAGGAAACAATAACTGAATTACAAACTGAAGGATAAACACACATAAGTAAATACACGAAATCTACGTGGTAAAACCTCGACAGGGTGTCAAGGAAACATCCACGGGGCAAGGGATTGGAAACTCTTATTAATCAAATGATTCTCCGTACATACAAGCCTCTCGGGCCATCTTATTTAACCTGGGCTATTTCGTTATTCCAACTACATTTCGTTATACAACCAATCAATAGGTAATAAGTAAATTTGCCCAGAATTACTTATTTACATTTTGTTGTCATATTTTTAACAAATGTTGTATTGTGAATCACATTTATACATTGAAGATAGTTGTGTAGTTCTAGGTTAGGCTAGTTTTCTAGATTAAGGGTTTCTAGGTTAAATCTCTATGTAATGAGTGTTTGTCATTGTTGTTCTTTCTATGTTACTTTAGAATCTATATCCATTGCTTCACTTGAAAGGTTTAACACTTACATAAATAGGTGTAGATCATATTAGTAATATAGCATTCAAAATATTAAATACTTTTTTTCCAGTTATAAAAGAAAAAAAATCTAAAAAATCCCTACAATATTTGTTGCTTCATTATGATTCTCCCTTTAAGAGGGTTATAAGCTAACCTCACTCAACTCTTTAAATTCCCAATAATACGTGAAGAGCATGTAATATTCCTACTGGAAGTTTACAATGATAAACAAAGACATGTAATAATACAACACAAAAATATTCAACAAGCACACTAAAAACACTGGAAATTTTCATGGAACACCAAACTGGCCCAATTTTATTAGATATTGGTGCTGGAGTACAATATAAGTTGGATAAATTGCACTCGGGCTTGCACAAGGCAAGCTACAAGCCTTAGGTGATAAGTACATAAATGCCCAAGTGCTGCAATAACTCTGCTCTCCAGAAAACTATGTTGTTCCTTTGGTTCTGCGCTGCTGGCCAACTTCAATCTCTGATTTCCCCCCTTTAAACTACCCATAAAATTCTAGGAAATTGAGGGTGAACTCCTTGGCCCAAACCTAGAAAAACCCAGAAAGGATTTCCCTTGGTTTTGACCTCCCAAAATTGGCCACTCACAACTTGGCCCTCCTCCAAACCAGAAAATTGTCCCTGTGACTGAATCTGTCAATCTCTACTCCCAAAACTCCAACAATCCCCTCCAAATAAACCTCCAACCAACTTCCCAACACCCCAACTCCTCAATCCTCCGGTTAGTGCTTCCCTCAAGCACCTCACTCGAGTGACTGCATAGTCATGGAGGGAGTGATGCAGTCCTGAGCTCTGGAAATACGTTCTGTGTGTAATAGTGTCTCCTCTTCTATAGATACACTCCTCCTTGTTGGAAATGATCAAGAAATTCTCCTGTAGCTCCTCAACTCAGCTCCCAACTCCACTGCTCCTCCACCATCAATGTGGCCTCTTCCTCTGCGTAGTAGCTGCTCCAGAACTGCGTAGGATGACTCCAAAAATGCGTAGAATCATGTAAGTGTGTCTCCCCCGGTCTTAATGATAGAAAGGAAGCCTTCTTAGGGTGACACTCCAGGTCCACCGGAGAAAGGACGAGCTTCACTCCTTCGGAAGATCTTATGCTGAACAACACAACTTGGCTCAACTAAACAACTAAGGCAAATATGATTTTTGAATTGGAAAAAGACCCCAAATGCTGGTTTAATCCTCCTATTTATACTTATTGGACGTGAGCCTCATGTGGGTCCCATCTAATTTCGACTTCACCTTAGGGAATTAAAATTCCCTTCCTTGAGTGCGTATTGATTGTGGGTGAGTTGCCCCTACATTCCATTAACATGCAAATTAACACACTTTTCCTAATTTCCCTTCACCAAAACTGCCTTAGGTTATTATTAATCAAAATTGCCAAAATTGTTCCTCAAACCTTAGGAAAATAATTAGGAAGGGACATTACAGTCCTCCCCTCCCGGATGTTTCTTGACTCCAAGCAACTATAGAGTTGGATGCTGCAAAATCTGCTCATTCTCCCATGTAGCATCCTCCTACGACAAATCCTTCCACTTAACCAAATGCTCTCGGATCACACTGTTTCTCAACCTCCTCTCCCGGGTCTCCACTATGAGCTCTAGTGTCAAAACCAAATGCCCCTCATCATCCAATGGAGGCAACTCGGTTGTTGCTATGACTTGCTGCCCCAACGCCTTTTTCAGGCATGAGACATGAAACACATTGTGGATTTGGATCTCTGAAGGCAATTCCAACTCATAAGCCACCTCTCCTACCCTCCTGACCACCTTGTAAGGCCCATAAAACTGTGGTCAAAGTTTTTCTGCACCCTTCTTCTTGAGTGAAGACTGTTTATATGGTTGCAAGCGTAGGTAGACCAGGGCCCCTATCTCAAACGTCTATCCACCCTCTGCTTATCAACATATATCTTCTGCTGATTTTGAGCCACCTGCAAGTTGTTATAGAGAGCTCGCAGAATCTCCCGACTATATTGAACCCAATCCTATGCCCCTCGGGCCCTGCTACCTCCAAATATCATGTCATAAAAAGCAAGTGCATCATATCCGTAGAGTGCTCGGAAATGATACATGTCGATGGACATATGGTAAGTAGTGTTGTAGAAAAACTCCCCGAGATGAAGCCACTTGACCCACACTCTCTTGTGACTCGTCACATAGTTGCATAGGTACCCTTCCATCCATTTTTTCACGATCTCGGTCTGCCCATTGGTTTGGGGGTGTTAGCTAGTGCTGGGTGTAAGCTCTGTCCCCACCAACCAGAACAACTCCTGCAAGAAAGCCCCCATAAATCTGCTATCTCTGTTACTCACAATGGTCTTAGGAAGACCATGTAACCGTAAGACCTCTCGAATAATAACTCAGCCAATTAGGAGGATGAAAATCTTGATGGAATGGCGAAGAAATGGGAAAACTTGGCCAATCTGTCGACCGCTACATAAATGCAATCTCGTCCCTGCGCAACTGGAAGCCCAGTAATAAAATTCATGGATACGCTCTCCCACTTCCTCTTCGGAATGGGAAGCGGCAGTAATAAATCGACCGGGTGTGACATGTTAGGATATTCCGACACATAGAAAATAGTTAAGAATAACTTAGTCTAGTGTAGAGTTAGGTAAAGTGTGTTTCTTTACCATGTACATTTGTAACTTATAATCCGACGGTCACGATTTGTAGTGATCTGACAGTTATCTCTCACCTCGGTATTAACGGCACTTGATCCATGGCTTAACACCTGATTGGTCCATGATCTCTATTTAAAGAGCATGGAGGGTCATTTATCTGGTAACCGTTTATGAGAGAAACATATGTAACTTTTCTTTATATTAATAAATTCCCTAAAGTAGCCGCGTTGGTCTGTGTCATGGACCTGCTTTCCTTTTGAGGGTTTTAACCAGTGTGATTATAACCTACAACTATTTGTGATCTCGTGCTTTGTGAGCGGTGACCTTGGTTCTTGATCTACAAAACCTCTCTCCTCCTTTCATACTTCAACGTGATCCTTTTACTATCTCACTTGGTGAGGGGTTATTTATGAGAATAGAGGTCTTGGTTCAAGTCTCCTTCTCAAGCTTCTTTTGTAAAAAGTGTTTGTTCAAAGGGGCAGTTTTTTTTTTTTTTTTTAAAAGCCACACTTCATCCCGTTCTCGTAACTATTCGACATCTACAACTCAGATTTTTCAAAAGGCATAACTTCTTCATCCGGAAGCCGTTTTTTGAGCCTTTTTTTTTAAACGGCCTAATTTTTTGAGATCTTTCCATTGGATTAGTTAGTTTCAGCTTTTCTCAGCTTCAGTTTTTTTTTTTTTTTTTAAATGGAAAGTACATGCCCGGTTATTCTTAACAACACCAATTATTTCCAATGGCTACCTCACATGGTAGATATACTTAGAAGTAAAGGGCTTTATAGAATAGCCACAGGACAAGAAACTAAACCTTCTGATGATGATAAAGCTGCTAAATGGGAAAATAAACAAGATCAAGCACGAGGTTTGATAGGAATGTCCATTGCTCAAGATCTTCGATTTCATATCCTTGACATTGACACCCCTGATGAAGCCTTGGAAAAGCTAAAAATTGTTTTTGGCATTCAAAATCAAATCAGGGCCCACCAGCTTGAAAATGAGTTGCTTACTTTGGACCCCAATAATTTCTCCTCCATTGAAGATTTTTTGTCCAAATTTAAGACCCTCAGAATTCTTTTAGAAGGTTGTAAGATCAAAAAGGACGATGGTAGCCTCATCTATTGCATTCTTGCTAAGCTTGGCCCTGCATACTCTGTTTTTGTTTCCGCCTTCCATTCCACTAGAGAAGCCATCATTTCTTCAGGAACCACCTACAAGAATCCCTCTTTTGATGCCTTTTGTGATTCTTTGTTAAGAGAACAAGAAAAACTTTTACACCTTGGTCTTATCACTACTGGAAACGCTTCTAAGAAAGCCTTAGCAGCCCAACAACAACCATATCAAAAGAATCCCAAGAAGCAGTATCCTAAAAAATTTGGTCCTAAACCAAACAAGGGCCCTAAGCAATTTCAACCACAAACTGAAAAATCAAATCACCAAAATAATAAGGCAAATCAAAACAAAGGGAAGAAAACAAATAGACATTGCAACTTTTGCAATTGGGACGGCCATATAGAGTCCAAATGTTTTAAGAAGATGGAAGCCTTGGAAGAAACAATGGAGAATCACAACATCAATTTGGAGCACTCTTCACCTTCATCTTCAGGCATGGCACTTTCTGCTTGTGGTTGTCAAGCATCAAGATCTGGTTATGCATTAAATGCATCTTCTTCTTCTCCTCCTCATGAGTGGCTCATTGATTCTGGAGCTTCTTACCACATGGCTAAAAATAAATCCATGTTTTCTTCTTTAAATGATTGTAACACCAAACACATTTATGTTGGTGATGATAGATCTCTTAGTGTTGTAGGATCTAGAACCATTCATCTTGATAATGGTCAGTTTAATGATGTACTATGTGTTCCTACCTTGTCATGCAACCTTCTATCTGTTTATCAGATAACTCATTCAGGTGAAGGGAAAATAGTATAATTCTCACCTCATGATGTTGTAATCAAGGACCTCAAAGATCCTAACCATATTTTAGCTATTGGCATTGCTAATGATTCCACAAGGTTGTGTAAGTTTGACAACTTTGGGTCATCACCTCTTCCCTCGGTTTTTGTTGCTCATAATGATGATGTGAGCAAACTTTGGCATGAGTGATTTGGTCACTTAAACTATCGCTCTCTTCAAACTCTATGTAAGGAAAATATGGTGACGGGCCTTCCTATGGTATCTTGTCGAGATGGTGTTTGCTCCAGATGTGTACTCGGAAAACATCATCGGGATAGTTTTGACAAACGTGCCTCTTGGCATGCTTCAGCCCCTTTGCAGCTTGTGCACAGTGATTTATGTGGTCCACTTCGTGTTGTTTCTTTCTCTAGTTGCAAGTACTTCTCAACTTTCATTGATGATTTTTCCAGACGCACTTGGGTATATTTCTTAAAACTCAAGAGTGAAGTTTTTAACATGTTCTTGGCCTTTAAGGCCTTTGTTGAGAAACAATTTGGACATCAAATTCTTAAGTTAAGATCAGACAATGGCGGAGAATATGTTAACAACAAATTTATCAACTTCTGCACTGAGCATGGCATTCAATTGTAACATACTGTTTCATATACTCCACAACAAAATGGTGTAGCTGAAAGGAAGAATCGCACCTTAAAAGAAATGGCTAATTGTATGCTTCAATCTATAGGAATTGGTCTCAATTTTTGGGCAGAAGCCATTATCTGTGCAAATTACATAGTAAATCGCATTCCTACTAAGGTTTTAAAGAATATAACTCCAGAAGAAGCTTGGAGCTCAATCAAACCAAATGTAAGTCACTTTCGTGTTTTTGGAAGTGATGCTTGGGCCCATATTCCAGATGCGAAACATAAAGCCTTAGAACCTAAGAGTGAAAAATGTATATTTGTTGGATATTCTGAAGATGTCAAAGGCTATAGAATTCTTCAACCGAAATCCAAAAATATTATCATTAGAAGAGATGTAAAATTTGATGAAAATATATTGGCTTGTGAGCCTAGTTCGGCAAGTGTGCCACCTTTGGCCTGTGAGCCTGATTCGGCATATGTGCCACCTCTCTCTCTCTCTTCTATCCTTAATAGCATTCCTTCTAGTTCAGATGATGACAGCGAGGATGACAATCCTCCTCCACCTCTTGAAATTATTCCTTACACTCCATCGCTTCCAAGATGGGTCCGCTCTACTTGGGATGCAGCAGGTTCTCTTGCAGGTGACCCTGCCGATCGTCGACGTACACTTTCTCAGTTCGAAAGAGCTTCTTCCTTATTGGCTCAAGTTCCAGAAAAACTTGATCCAAAAACCTTTGAAGAAGCCTCCGGTCATCTAGATTGGGATGAAGCTATGAATGAAGAGTATCGTTCCTTGTTGGCAAACAATACTTGGGATCTTGTTCCTCTTCCAAAAGGAAAAAAACTTGTCAGATGCAGATGGGTTTACAAAACCAAGTTTGGACCAGATGGAAAAGTGGATAGACATAAAGCTCTCCTTGTTGCTAAAGGATTTTCACAAGTTGAAGGCATTGACTATACTGAAACCTTCTCCCCTATTGCCAAAATGAATTCTATCCGCCTTGTTCTCTCCCTTGCTGCCTCCTTTAAATGGGAAGTCCATCAGATGGATGTTAAATCCGCCTTCTTACATGGAGATTTGCATGAAGAAATCTACATGGAACAACCCCCTGGCTTTATCCAAAAAGACTCAAGCCTTGTTTGTCGCCTTAGGAAGTCTCTCTATGGTCTCAAACAAGCTCCTCGGGCTTGGTATGCCAAAATGGATAGATTTCTATTAGATAATGGCTTTTCTAGGTGTCATTCTGACAACACTATCTACACCAAGAAAGTGGGTAAGTCCTTCACCATCCTTGTTATTTATGTTGATGATCTTATCCTTATTGGTAGTGATCCAAACCATATAAACCATGTGAAGTCTAGCCTCAAAAAGAAGTTTGAAATGACAGACTTAGGACACTTGCATTATTTCCTTGGTCTTCAAGTCTTGCAATCCAAGGAAGGCATTACCCTCTCTCAGTCCAAGTATGCCCGTGATCTTCTACACCACTTTCACATGGAAGACTGTAAGCCAACCCCTTCTCCCTTTCAGTCTGGAGTCAAGCTTTCAGTCACTTGTACTACCCCTGAAGTTGATGCTACCTTATATCGTCAACTTGTTGGTAAACTTCTGTATCTAACCCATACCCGTCCTGACCTTTCCTTTGTCGTTGGTCTTGTCGCTCGGTTTATGCACCAACCTCATGAAAGTCACTGGAAAGAAGCTAAAATAATACTTCGATATATTCGAGGTACAGTTCAGTTCGGGATTCATTACAGTGCAGGAGCATCTCCATTGTTGATTGGTTTCACTGATTCTGATTGGGCTGGTGACCCCGATGATCGAAAGTCTACTGCAAGATATGTATTCACTCTTGGTTCAGGACCTATTACTTGGTCTTGTAAGAAACAAAGTGCCATCTCTCTTTCTTCAGCAGAAGCAGAGTATCGTGGTGCAGTTGAAGCCAACAAGGAAGCCATGTGGCTTCGTCAGATTCTGTTTGAATTTGGTCTTCATCAGCAGCATCCAACTACACTTTGGTGTGATAATCAGAGTGCCATTCAGCGATGTAAAGATCCAGTTCAGCATCAGCGTATGAAACACATTGAACTCCACATACACTTCATCAGAAAGCTCATTCATGATCGTGTTCTTGAAGTGCAGTACTGTCCAACCAATGATGAAGTAGCCCGGAAATATCTTTCTGAAGGCTCTCACGGAAGTGAAGTTTACCAAACCGATCCATGCTTAGTTTCGGGAAAGTTGTCATTAAGGGGGATAGGTTCCTAATGCCTCCTTTCTTCTCCTATTGTGTCACTTTTGTAAATCCTTCAATCCTATCCCAATTTGTTTTTAAGGGTGGATGTTAGGATATTTCGACACATAGGAAATAGGATCCTTTTGTGTCACCTTTGTAAATGCTTCAATCTTATCCCAAGTTGTTCTTAAGTGGGGATGTTAGGATATTCCGACACATAGGAAATAGTTAAGAATAACTTAGTCTAGTGTAGAGTTAGGTAAAGTGTGTTTCTTTACCATGTACATTTGTAACTTATAATCAGACGGTCATGATTTGTAGTGATCTGACGGTTATCTCTCACCTCGATATTAACGACACTTGATCCGTGGCTTAACACCTGACTGGTCCATGATCTCTATTTAAAGAGCATGGAGGGTCATTTGTCCGGAAACCGTTTATGAGAGAAACATATGTAACGTTTCTTTTTATATTAATAAATTGTCTGAAGTGGTCGCGTTGGCTCAGGCCGTGGACTGTTTCCCTCTTTGAGGGTTTTAACCACGTGATTATACTGGTGTATTGATTTGTGATCTGTTTGTGAGCAGTGACCTTTGGTTCTTGATCTATGGAACTTACCCTGTAAATTCCTACATGACAACTCTACTTTATTCCTCTGACAATCCATGCACTCCCTCACGTGCCTCAACACATCTCCCCTGAGCCCCCGCCAAGAGAACCTCTCTCTAAAAACACGGTATGTCTTGAGGACGCCTGTGTGTCCTGCTAAGGGAGAATCATGGGCTTCCTGCATAATCCTCTCCTTCAGCTGAGATCCTGGCACCAAATAGATTCGGTCTTTGTAGTAGATCACATCATCCATCACCCATAATCTATCATCCCTGTGTGTTCCATCCAAGATATCACACCTTGTCCTTGTAGTACTCAACCAAAATTTGATCCTTCCAGTCATGCGTAACATCCATCAAGCACAACGTTGCTGGTCTCCTAGAGAGGGCATCAACTACCACGTTATGTTTTCCATTCACATACTCGATCTCAAAATCGTAAGCCTGGAGCTCACTCACCCATTTTTGGTGTCTCCCCTCCAATGGTTGTTGCTCTAAGAAAAACCGAAGACTGTTGTGATCAGTCTTCACTTTGAAACCGCTGCCCACCAAATACTGTCTGAATTTGGCTAGTGCATGCATCTCAACCAACCTCTCTTTGTCATACACTGAGTACAACTACTCATGAGGTAGTAGCTTCTTTCTCTCAAATGCAATGGGAAGCCTCCTTGTGTCAAAACGACCCCAACTGTGAAAATTCCAAGATCTAGATCTGGAATCCCTACTGCAACAAGCTGAACTACCTCTCCTATTTGCAAATCTGATTTAACAAGCTATTAAAATATTACTTCTTAAAATATCGAAGCAATTACTGAAGCAACCTTCACCCATTAAAATACATTTGTGAAAACAAAAACTGAGCAAGAAAGAATAATGCAAACACAGGACACCATTATTTTTGGACAAATGCCCCCGGAAAAACCTAATGTAGGAAAACCGATACAGTAGATCTGAGGGTTTATATATTATGCAATAATTTTCTGAATACAAATCTGGGATGTCTTTCTGGATATCCCTGCAAAGAATATGACTGAAAAAGAGTTAGTGAGAGAAATCTCACACTGATACTGGAAGCTCGACTGACCAACAAACTCCGGATGGCAAGCCCTCCACTGCGCTGCGCAATCTCTGCGCATTCTCTGCGTCACTTTGTGTGGGGACTGCATGGTTTTTGCGTTGCTGGTCTTCTGCTGGCTGAATTTGAACCTTTGGCCCCTTCCGGTCTCACACCCTGACTTTCCGACACTGGATCCGACTGATCCTCAACTGAATTTTGGATTTCATCAAGGCTGCAGCGCTGCCTCTACGTGGGATTGCATTGCGACTGTTCAGTGTTGATATGCTCTTTGTCTTCTCCGCGATGTATTTCCGGCACAGGAAAATCCCCAACCGGAATTACTCTGCCCCTCAACTACAATCAAGAATCACTTAGATTTGATTATCATCCGAGCACTGCTCTGTCAGAAAAATTCGATCTCTAGATCCTCTATGGGTGATTTACAAATGACCCTGAAGTCTTCCTTTATAGCGTTCTCGTTGACAAATCAACGACTAAGATTAGATCTCCAATCAACAACTAAGATTACATTATAATTGATCTACTTTATGTAGAAGATTCACCCACTGTTTACATTAAAACTGATTAATTTCCTAAGTTAGACTTAGGGTCCTCGTTAAAAATGATTAATTTTTCTTATAAAACTGTTTCTGGGTGGAATTTTCCAAAACGATTTCTTGGTTATTTGTAATGCATGTGTCTAAGCCTCTCCACAAAGTTTGAGACTTAGAGCAAATCCGATGCTACCAGAAATCAACACTCCCTCTTAGGGAGGAATGTGCTCTAACAGATATGCCCTGCTGCACACTGCTCTGAATCTAAAGCATCTCCCTCTGTGCTGATAATGTCTGACATGCTGCCCATCAATCACTACGCTGTTGCTGAACTGTACTGCTGCTGACCCTGCCACAATCAATACTACATCTGTACTGCAACTCCCTCTCAAATGCTGCATCTGCTGCTAGCATTGCCACTGCTAACACTGCACTGCAACTCAGTTGTTGAGAGAAGCAACTGAAAAACACCCGTGAATCTGAACAAGTGTTTAGGATGCAACTCGATGTTGAAACAATGACTGTTGCTAGTCTCTGTGATGTCCCTCTGAGGCACTGCACTGCTGCTACTCTGCACTGTTGCAACTCTGCTCTGCGCTCCTCAGATGTTAGCGCTGCTAACCACTACATCTGTTGTTTCTACATTCCTCTACACTGACTAAAAACTTCTCCAGCCTGCTACTGCTGATTATGGGCACCCGTAGCAAGGTTGTGATCCTAAAGGTGGAATCCTCCACGATCTTGCACAATAGCAGTTCTTTTGAACTACAACTCAATGTCGCCCCATCTCCCTCTCAGAGATGCGTGGGCACTCATGGCATACTCATCCTCATTGATCTTCGTGATGGAAGCCTTCGAATCATGCTTCTTGTCCTTGTCCTTTTGCGTCAAAGGACATTGGGAAGCGTAGTGACCAAGTTCACCACACTTGAAGCACTTGATCTTCGAGACGTCTTTCTTGCATCTCTGCTACTCCTGCTACCTTTTGGATGCAAGGGTTGCATCTTCCTCCTCCTGCTTTACCTTCGATCCACTGCCACTGCTTCCATCATGTTTGTATTTGACCAAGTCTCTCCTTATCTCTTCTTGCTGAAGAGCTTCCCACATCTCTACCCAACATGATGTAGGAATTATACAAACATATGTATATCAATGGATTCAATCCGATCAAGTAATGTACTAAAGCTAGATACTAAATCCTTCTACAAATCAAATGCGGAAAATAAACACGATCGCCAATCACAACAAGTAAAGAAAGAATCAAATCAAACCACAACACAGATATTTTCTCGGGGAAAGCTTGCTGCTCAAAACCCCTCTATCTTCTATTGTATATTCCACAAGGAATCATGAAACAATTACAATGCACTCTTCTCTCAAGAGTCTCCTGCACTCTGCTAATCGTCTCACACTGATCCAGACAAAATCGGGCCAACACTTAGCCAATTCTCAGCGTGTCTTCAGCCTGCCTTTCTCACACAATTCACGAGGAATGCAATCCATGTTCCTTAGGAATTTCAACCTTTCTCAACTGCGCAAGTATCATGGGAAATCCTGTGGTATTTTAATTGCATCTGGGCATTTTGATAATAATACAATTGATAGTCAACTTCCCTATAACCTTTGTCTCAACTGGGTATTTATTGGAACTGACATGCATGCAGCTATTAATAGTAAATCATCAGTCACTTGATAGATGACTCTTGTTAATTAAATCTGATTTAATTCACTTGATCTCTCACTAGTGCAACAAACAGTTACAACTAGTTCAACTGACTTTAACTCACTTAACTAAGTTAACTAATTTCTCATGCACTAAACTCATGCACTTAAGTCTTAACTGCAACTTGAACTCTAAAACACATAGAATCACTCTGCATACCTCACCAACTACTTTCAACTCAAATACATGAGCTAACTGAGTTTATCACACTTAGTTAACTATTACAAGTAATTATGAGATAAGATTACATTTTATTGTCCAATTTAATTAAGGGATAATTAAATTAGACACATTTCCAATTTATTAAATAAATTTAATTGCACACTAATGTATCGCTAGGACCCATCACTACATGACCTGTGGTCCCACACTAGTGTAGGTGCTGTCATGTTGCTTATGGATGCAAATTTCACTATTTCTTGTTGCAAATTTCAACACTCCCTCTCAACAAGAAAGGAATGTCCTTGCATGCGCACATGCACCTCTTGCATGCGACATGCAACTCTTGCATGCAACACTTCTGAAACTGAATAGCATCCAAACAACTAAATCAGTATAATGCATCTATCATCAGAATATTTTGATTGCTACTAGCTACTGCACATGTTTACTGGATTCACTACGTTGTTGACATCTGCATCGATGCACTCTGCACTGCTACCAACTCTGATCTGCGCTCCAGTATCTGACACCTGTCACTCTATTTTCTGTCCTCCTAACATCTGAGTGCATCAATCTCACTGATCCTGCTACTGTTGTACTGTGGGCTCCTCGTAGCCAGGTTCAATCCATGAGATGCACCATCTCAATGATCCCTACCCAAATTTCTTCTTGGGATTAATTTTGCACATCGCCCCACCACACACTTGGTGGTATAGCTGCATGTAATCCCTTTGCCCTTCTGGCTCGGAATTTCTTTGCTTGAGTGGTTTCTGCCACTCCATTATCCTCCGCATGTCTCTCCTCCACATCTTGAGGTTCATTATTTGGAACCAAGAGTTCCTCATCTGCATGCAAATCAAGCTCCCTCTCAAGGGACAATTGCATGGCTTTCTCACACTTCCCCATGGTACATCTCGTGTCTATCTGCGCAAGGGTACCCTTTGGAAGCCCCGTAGACTTTTGCTGCATGACCTTCAAAGCTCCGTGGTGTAGATGGCCCAATATCCTGTGCCATAACTCACCCTCATCTCGGCTCACCTGTAATATCCCAGATGGGATATTTTTACTAAAAATGCAGATAAATAAATAAACTCCACAAAATGCCGCAAAATCAACATTTACTTACAGAAGATTGCCATGTAAAATTAAACACATAAAACATTGCAATCCAATACCATATAGAACAGGAAAAATCTCAGCTTTTATTATAATTAATAAGAGGGGTTTACATGTAGATCTGACCCAGAAAATGCTGAGATGGAAAACTGGCCAACAATACAATCTGCTGCACTGCTACATGGCGATGGCCTCCAAAACTGAACTGTTGCACTCTCCCTCCGGCAACAGTTATCACTGAACCCACTGAAGATGATGAAGCCCAAGTTGAAGATCTGAATGGTCCTCACACCAATCTCTAAAGCTCTGTGAAACTTCTAAGTGAAGTCTCCTCAAGAGAGTTGGGTTTTCGTCCAACACTCACAAATCACCCGAGGGTTTCCGTCCTGGGGCTACAGCTGAAGTAGAGAACCACGTCCTCAAACCTCTCATACACAAGAAAATGATCTACTCCAAAGATATCTCCCAATGGCTTCCTCCCTTTCTTTTATAGATCCCTTGGAGCCTTCTAGAGCATTATTTTATTATTATTTTATTCATGGAGCACTTTTTCCTTTTATTAAAATATTCCTTTTTAATGCAGAAAAGGGTAAATTGTCTACCATGCCTCCTTCGGTCACTGAAATCTGTGTCTAACTATCCCATCGTGTAGGTCTCATCGTCCCGGTTCCAATGAGATATTACACTAAGGCGTTCCATAGTGTATTCCTCTCGGAATGCCACCTTGAGCATAATCAGCTGAGTTAAGCCCATAAATAACTCAAAAGTCCCAAAGTTATCGGAATGCATCGGAACGAAAGCCAAACTGCTCGAATGATGGATTATATCAAGCGAATGCCTTCAAATACCATGAAAACTCCTCAAAACTTCTCCGAAAAGCTCTTGAGCCCACTGATGGCACCAATCTGTATATGTGACCTGTTTGCTCCTAACTCTGGAAGTCCCTCCTAGCCTTGTCATGGGTGATACCAAAAATGGGAATATTACATCACCACTTTGTCTGCTTTACCCATCAATGTTGTACAACCATCTACATCAAGTTTATAGAGATTTTTCACACGAATCCCAATATTCTTGGTTTTTCCTGTGGCTTTGTGTCGAAGGAAAGATTTTCCTTCACTAAAAACCACATCATAACCTCTATCCTCCAACATTGCAACTGAAACTGAATTCTTTTCAAGCCTGGTACATGCATTACATTTTTTAATAAGAAGGGTTTACCTGATTGTCTTTGGAAAGTAACTGTACCAATCCCGGTAGCACTATACCTTCTGTTGTCACCCATTTAGATATGCATTTGGAGGTCCTTCTCCTCTAAGCTACTGAAAAGTTCTTTGTCTCCTGTCATGTGGAAAGATGCACCACTATCCAAGTACCACCCTGATCCCATCGCACTTGAAAGCATGCATGTGATCAGCGAGAATTCCAACTCAAATTGCGAGGCCAAAGCCTCACCAAATGCAGATCCTGGAGCCTTCTTGTTCTTTTTCTTTTGTGGACTATTAGTGGCATAATTTCCATGTTTGTGACAGTGAAAACACTTCACTCTGGACATGTCACGCTCCTTGCCTTCTTCACCGGTCTTAGATTTGGAATAGGATTTTTTTCCCTTCCCCTTCTTCGCCTTACCATCCAAGGCGCAATTTTCTTCATCATTTTCCTTAGATGAAGATCCATCCCTGGTATTCTTCCTGAATTCTTCTTGCACCAAATCCGACCAAAGTCGTTCCCAATTTGGTAGCTTCTCCCTCCCATTGACAGAGTCCTTATAACTATGCCAACTTTTGGGAAGGCTTAGTAGAGATAGGCTCACCAAGTCATCATCCACGATAGTAATTCCGACGCTCCCAAGCTCATCCCGACATTGGAAAAACTTTGTTAAATATGTATCAGAATAGTGTCGCCTTTCTCCATTTTGATTTTCCTGAGCTTGTCCTTCAGTGCCAATTTTCTATGATCACTGTTGCTTTGAAATAGCTGTGACAAAGCCTTCCACATTGCATATGGAGTCGCTTTGCCATGGAGACTTGAGACAATGTGGTCTCGTACTCCCTCCAGTAAGATCCTCACCCTTGCAACCTTCTTTTTCCAAGCATCAAGATTTGCGGCATCTGCTGCAGCGGGTTTAGGAATGTCATTATTAATGAATTCTTTCAACCCATTGTCCTCCATTACTGCCTCCATCCTGTCTTTCCATGCAATATAACTGGAACTGCCCTAGAGTGCATAATGCAATATCAAACCAATGAAAGCCATTTCAATCATGATCTGCCTGTTGCACCAATAATACTTTTGCAAATTCGAATTCCATTAAGTCACAATTTCAGCTTCACCTCCACTATAGTGATTTCCTGTGCTCTGATACCATGTAGAAATTATACAAACATATGTATATCAATGGATTCAATCCGATCAAGCAATGTACTAAAGCTAGATACTGAATCCTTCTACATATCAATTGCGGAAAATAAACACGATCGCCAATCACAACAAGTAAAGAAAGAATCAAATCAAACCACAACACAGATATTTTCCCAGGGAAATATTGCTGCTCAAAACCCCTCTATCTTCTATTGTATATTCCACAAGGAATCATGAAACATTTACAATGCACTCTTCTCTCAAGAGTCTCTTGCACTCTGCGAATAGTCTCACACTGATCCAGACAAAATTGGGCGAACACTTAGCCAATTCTCAGCTTGTCTTCATTCTGCCTTGCTCACGCAATTCATGAGGAATGCAATCCCTATTCCTTAGGTATTTCAGCTTTTCTCAATTGCGCAAGTATCATGGGCAATCCTGTGTTGTTTTAACTGCATCTGGGCAATTTGCTAATAATACAATTGATAGTCAACTTCTCTTTAACCTTTGTCTCAATTGGGTATTCACTGGAACTGACATGCATGCAACTATTAATAGTAAATCATCAACCACTTGACAGATCACTCATGTGAATTAAATCTGATTTAATTCACTTGATCTCTCACTAGTGCGACAAACAGTTACAACTAGTTCAATTGACTTAAACTCACTTAATTGAGTTAACTGATTTTGTGAATTTTTGTAGATGTTCTATGCTTGGTGCAACTTTACTTTTTATCTCAATATCAGTCAACAGTCACATAAAGAATAAAGTAAAATGCTGATAGAACATACCAGTAGATCGACAGAAGACAAGCCAAAATATATAAGTGTTGGTGCATTACGACGGTCAACAGGATGCTTCAACCAAAAAAGTCTCAATATGGTCAGCTAACCAGAAGTGTCACACAACCCTCTAGGACAGCCAAATCAGTCAACCCCAAAAGTCAACGAAAGTCAATGTTGTCAGTCAACAGTCAATGCAAACAATATCAGCAGCAAGGTTAACACAACCAAGTCAAAGTCAACATCCAGCCTCAGGAATTGTGCCAAAAAATGAGGATTGAGGAAATCGAAATATTGGGAGAGTTTCAGGTCAATCTGACCATGCGTTGACCAAAGTCAACGGTGGTCAATGCTGCGGTAGAAACCCTAGGCCAAAAACATAATTTTCTCCTTGCTGAAATTTCCCACGTGTGAAGAGAAGAGTCTCCAAGGTGATCGAACCAATCAGATGATGAGAGAGAAAATGCGTGAGGATGTGATGAGTGAAAATGTCCTCCAACATTGACCAATTTATATCCATAAATGAGGGTATGTGACACAACCGTTGGGGCTCCAAACCTTCAGGCCGACCTGCACATATTTTGAATAAATTCAAAATAAATGTTCTGCTCATCGGATCAAGATGATCTTTAGATTGATCTTGCACCTCTCTTAAAGAGGAGTCCAATACAAATATTGGCATCTTCATCTTAGCATCACAACATGGAGTTTGGACCTAGTTACCCAAAATTAACACTCCCTCTCAACTAGGGAGAACTCCATCCACTTGTGCAATCCAAACATCGTGCATCATCTCGCCGTAACTTGCTTTGCTGGTTTCTTTATTTCAGAACAGAAGTGGGTCAGTCACAAAGACATCATCCCCGACTGACAAATTCAGCCCAGAGGTCTGAAACCTCTATAGGACTCAAAAAGAGTCTCATACCAACCTGAAGTTGGTTTATCTAACCCGAAGTCAATAGGAGGTCTGAAACCTCACTATACTTGATCCCAGATCAAGTGGTTGGACCGTGCCATCCTAAATAGAGAGTACAACAATCTCTGATGCGTCCATCAGTCTTTACTACTAGTCTCTAGCTTTTCCCACCTCACCGGCCAAATGAGAGGTACTTCCCATGAGTTCGAGACTCAAATGGGTAGGATGCATACGGGGCACAGATCATGAGAGGTGAACCAACTCAATCATCATAACGGTGGGGCAGAAACACACCAACAAGGTTCGGCAAGCCTAGCCCTGTGTTTGATTATAGCTCCTAGAAGCTATCCCCAAAGCCCCCTAGAGCTCCAAGAGCTCATCGTCCAACAGGACCCTCAGCATAGGGTCGTTCCACGATACGAATATTCTCATGAAAGGTTAGGAACTTGACCTTCCCCAAGGGATTTGTGAGAATATACGCGACTTGCTCATCAGTTCCTATATGAATGAGCCTTACGACGCCTCGTTGTACCATATCTCGGATAAAGTGGTACCTGATATCAATATGCTTGGATCGATCGTGGAACACGGGATTCTTAGATAACCGAATCCCACTCTGGTTATCATAGAGTATCATGGTGGTATCTAGCACATGCCTCGAACAACTCACTAAAGAGATTTTGCAACCAAACTGCTTCACAACAGGCCATACTCACTGCAATGTATTTGGCCTTTGTGGTGCTCAAATACACCGACTTCTTCCTTCTTATCCATGATATCGAAGCAGAACCAAGTGTGAAGCAGCATCCCAATGTGCTCTTACGATCCACCACACTGCCAGCCCAATCGACATCAGTATATCCATGGAGTGTCACGCTCCCGGTAGTGTATCTCAGCCCATGGTTTATCGTGCCCCGAAGATATCTCAACAGATTCTTGGCACCAACCCAGTGAATGTGATGAGGCTCAACCATATGTTGACTCAAAGTTTTCACTGCAAAACATACATCCAAACGGGTGTTCACTAAGAACATTAGGGCCCCTACGAGTTGGCGATACTTAGTAGGATTTGCTAACACAAGCCCAGCAGCGCTGCCACTCAACTTCTTAAAGTTGAGCTCCATTGGTGTCGACACAGACTTACAGTCCACCATTCCAAATATTTCCAGAAGCTTCACAATATATTTTCCTTGAGAAAGGAAAATCTCTCCAGGTCTCTACCAGACCTCCAGGCCTAGGAAGTAGTGCATCAGTCCTAGGTCCTTCATCTCGAACTCAGCAACAAGCTCCCTCTAACACTGATGAATGAGAGGGTCAGCACCTGTCAGGAAGAGGCCGTCCACATACAACACCAGAATGAGAGGCTTTTCTCTATCAACCTTGAAGTAAAGGTTTGGATCAACATTACTACGAGTGAAGCCCAACTTCATCAGGTAGCTATCTATCCTCTCGTACCAAGCTCTGGGTGCTTGCTTCAACCCATAGAGGGCTTTCTTCGACTTGCAGACATGGGTGTCTCGATCCTGGACTTCGAACCTTATAGTTTGCTCCACATACACCTCTTCCTTAATCGCACCATGCAGAAATGCGGTCTTTACATCCATCTGATGAAGACTCCATCCTTGCGTAGCAGCAAGGGCTATGATAGATCGGATGGTGGTATATCGGGCCACAGGTGAAAATATATCATCATAGTCTACGCATTCCTTTTGAGAGAAGTCACGGGCAAGGAATCTTGCCTTGAACTTTTCAGCACTTCCGTCAGATCCATGCATGATCTTGTAGAGCCATTTCGAGGTGACAACTGCTTTGTCCTCCGGTCTTGGAACCACATCCCATACATCATTCTTCATAATGGACTGATATTCTTCATGCATAGCATCCTTCTAGACTTGATGCTTTACGGCTTCCTCAAAAGATCCAGGCTCAGATTGTACGATAGTACTCATGGATGCTAGATACCCTTGGTATCTATTTGGCTTCTTGCTTTCAGGGAATGTCCCCCTTGGGGCCATATGTCCCTTGACATCCTCGAGAGTGTCCCTGAGCCATGATGGTATCTTTCTCATCGAAGGAGGTGGATCAATCGGGTCCATCGGTCCTTCAACATCGAGCATCGTCTCATCCTTCGGTTCTTCTTGATTTCCAAGCCTTGCTTCATGATCTTCCTTAGATCTCGGAAGATTGACTACTTTCCTCAGGGAAGCATCTTCGTCAAAGGTAACATCGTGGCATTTCTCCACTTCCCTTTGAACAAGCACATAGACTCTATAGGCCTTTGAAGTTTCGCTATAGTCCACAAACATTCCCTTCTTTCAAGAAGCATCCAACTTGCTCCTCTTCTCCTTTGGTACATGAAAATAAACAGGACATCCAAAAACTCTAAAATGTGAGACATCAGGTTTATTACCAGAGAAAACCTCTTCAAAAGTTTTGGGGTCTAGAGAGGAATGAAGGCATCGGTTTTGTATGTACACGACAGTGTTCGCAGCTTCTCCCCACAAAAACTTCGATAGACCTTGGTCACATGATATGGCACAGGAAACTTCCACAATGGTCCTATTATTTAGTTCAGCAATGCCATTCTGCTCAGGAGTATTAAAAGTTGTGGTCTCCCTCTTGATGCCAAATTCTCTGCAAAAGTTATTGAACTCATTCGTCTCATATTAAGTGCCATTATCGGTCCTCAATATATCTTGATCTTCTTCCCTCTTAAATTTTCCCCCAAGGCTTTGAAGGTACGAAACCACATGAAAGCCTCATCGTTATTTTTCAAGAAGTATATCCATGCTTTGTGAGAGAAGTCATCTATGAACGTCATATAATAAGAAGATCCTCCCAAGGATGTCACGGGCAGCATACGAGATAGATTAGAATGTACTAATTGCAAGACATCAGATGTCTTTGTGACACTTGAGGGGAAAGGTCCCCTTGTGTGCTTTCCTTCGACACAACCCTTACATACACCTTCATGATCATTTGAGAACTCGGGCATTACCGTCACCACCTTCCTTGCTTCGGGAAGGGCCTTGTAGGGAAGGTGTCCAAACCTCCGGTGCCATAGTTCAGTCTGTCAGATAGTATCACACGTCATCGCTCCCAATGGACTTCCTCCAACTTGGTAGACTGTATCAACTCTAAACGCAATCATGATAGCTTCCTTGAAACTATTCTTCCAGATGCGCACCTTCCCATCAATGAATGCCACATTGAAACCTTTGTCTTCCATGGCCGATATAGACACAAGGTTCTTCTTCAAATCAGGTACATATAGTACATCTTGCAAACGTAGGACTTGATCTTGAGACAAGTGGAGGGTCACAATCCTTGTCCCTTTCACGAGATATGTGGCATTATCTTCAAGGATAATTTCCAGATTAGTATCCTTCTCAACCATATCATAAAGTGCTTCCATGAACCCAGTGATGTGCCTTGAGGCACCACTATCTATCAACCAGACATCCATAGTGTTGGATGGAGATGCAGCAGAGAGGGCAGATACAAGAATGAATTCATTTATTTTATCAATAACATTTGATTCCTCATACGTGGAATTTCTTGACCTTTTGAAAAGTTGCCCATTTCCGATGGAGGGAGCCTTCCTCTTCCCCTTGAACCTGTTGTTCCTTTGATTGCCATTCCTCCGGTTGTTGTTGTTGTCATCATCATCAGGAGAATCCATATTGAAAGGGAATTCTCTAGCATAGTGACCTGGCTTGTGACAAGTGTAACACTTGCCTTTCTTTCCTTGGACCCCTGCTCTTCCTTTGTTCCTTGTACCACCAAAATTCTTCCTTTTAGTATGAGGAGTGAAGGCAACATTTCCTTCATTTCATATTCCTTCATCCTTGTCTCTTCTTGTACGCATCTCAATAGTACTTCGTCAAAATCAGGTATGACATTGTTATTGAGAATGGTAGTGTTGAATACATGCCATTCGGATGAGAGACCTCAAAGTGTGGTGAGAACCATCTCTCGATCAGCTATTGTCTCCCCAATACCCAGAAGATTATTTCTGATTTCGGTCGGCTTCATAAAATATGATTGAACAGACTCATCCCTGCCTTTCTTCAGATTCTTCAATTGGTTCTTGAAGAATAAGACTTGTTTCACATTGTTGGCCTTGAACATGTTGACCAACTTATCATACATCTCCTTGGATGTGTCCAGCTCAAAGATGTAGGCAACCAGACTCTTATGAATTGAGTCCCTTATCATCAACTTTGCTTTGATTTACCCCATCTTGTACTTTTTTTTGGTAGCAGTAGTTGCAGTGGATGGGGGCTCTTGGATTTTACCCTACACATAGTCCATAACATCTTGGTCTTCCAACATAAGATCCAATGTCATATTCCAAGCATGGAAGTCATCCTTCCCAGTCAATTTGTCATCAGCCTTAAAGCCATTTTAGTTAGAGGAACCCATGCTCTTCTTTGGTGATTGCTACAAACTAGGGCTTTGTCTTCACCTCAGCGCTGATACCATGTAAATTTTTGTAGATGTTTTATGCTTGGTGCAACTTTACTTTTTATCCCAATATCAGTGAGCAATCACATAAACAACAAAGTAAAATACTGATAGAATATACAAGTAGATCGACAAAAGAAAAGCCAAAATATATAAGTGTTGGTGCGTTATGGCGGTTAGTAGGATGCTTCAACCAGCAAAGTCTCAATACAGTCAGCCAAGCAGAAGTGTCACACAACCCTCTGGGACAGCCAGATCAGTCAACGAAAGTCAATGCTGTCAGTCAATAGTCAACGCAAATAGCAACAGCAGCAAGGTAAATGTAGCCAAGTCAAAGTCAACGTCTAGACTCAGGAATTGTGCCAAAAAATGCGGATTGAGGAAATCGAAAGATTGGGAAAGTTTCAGGTCAATTTGACCATGCATTGGCCAAAGTCAACGCTGCGGTAGAAACCCTAGGCCGAAAACAAAATTTTCTCCTTGCTGAAATTTCCCATGTGTGAAGAGAAGAGCCTCCAAGGTGATCGAACCAATCAGATGATGAGAGAGAAAATGTGTGAGGATGTGATGAGTGAAAATGTCCTCCAACGTTGACCAATTTATATCCATCAATGAGTGTGTGTGACACAACTACTGGGGCTCCAAATCTTTAGGCCGACCTGCACATATTTTGAATAAATGCAAAATAAATGTTTTGCTCATCAGATCAAGATGATCTTTAGATCGACCTTGTACCTCTCCGAAAGAGGAGTCCAATAAAAATATTGTCATCTTCATCTAAGCATCACAACATGGAGTTTGGACCTAGCTATCCAAAATTAACAGATTTCTCATGTATTAATCTCATGCACTTAACTGCAACTTGAACTCTAAAACACATAGAATCAGTCTGCATGCCTCACCAACTACCCTCAACTCGAAATACATGAGCTAACTGAGTTTATCACACTTAGTTTACTATTACAAGTGATTATGAGATAATATTACATTTTATTGTCCAATTTAATTAAGGGATAATTAAATTAGACACATTTCCAATTTATTAAATAAATTGAATTGCACACTAATGTATCGCTAGGACCCATCACTACATGACCTGTGGTCCCACACTAGTGTAGGTGTTGTCATGTTGCTTCTGGATGCCAATTTCACTGTTTCTTGTTACCAATTTCAACACTCCCTCTCAATAAGAAAGGAATTTCCTTGCGTGCGCATATGCACCTCTTGCATGTGACATGAAACTCTTGCATGCAACACTTCTCTAGTGTTTCTCACACATGCACCTCTTGCATGCAACATGAAATTGAATAGCCTCCAAACAACTGAATCAATATAATGCATCTTTCATCAGACTCTTCTGACTGCTACTAGCTACTGCACATGTCTACTGGATTCTCTGCGTTGTTGAAATCTGCATCCATGCACTTTGCATTGCTGCCAACTCTGATCTGCGCTCCAGTATCTGACACCTGTCACTCTGTTTTCTATCCTCCTGACATTTGAGTGCATCAATCTAACTGATCCTGCTAATGTCGTACTGTGGGCTCCTCGTAGCTAGGTTTGATCCATGAGATGCACCATCTATGAACCCTGCCCAAATTTCTTCTTGGGATTAATTTTGCACATCGCCCCACCTCACACCTGGAGGTATAGGTGTATGTACTCCCTCTACCCTTCTGTCTCAAAACTTCTCTACTTGAGTGGTTTCTGCCACTCCATGATCCTCCGCATGTGGTTGCTCCACATCTTGAGGTTCATTCTTTGGAACCAAGAGTTCCTCATCTGCATGCAAATCAAGCTCCCTCTCAAGGGACAATTGCTTGGCTTTCTCACACTTCCCCATGGTACATCTCTTGCATGTAACTATTTGCACAAGAGTACCCTTTGGAAGCCCCGTAGACTTCTGTTGCATGACCTTCAAAGCTCTGTGGTGTAGATGGCCCAATATCATATGCCATAACTCACCCTCATCCCGGCTCACCACTTTGTCTGCTTTACCCATCAATGTTGCACAACCATCTACATCAAGTTTATAGAGATTATTCACACGAATCCCAATATTCTTGGTTTGTCCTGTGGCTTTGTGTCGAAGGAAATATTTGTTGAGATTTGTGTATTTGGGGTAGCATCAATTATGCTCTAGGTCCCAAATTTTGTGGAGGGACTAGAGTACACTTGATCTACAAGACCCAGAAATGGATTTGAGAAATTTCAAGTTGTGTTCAAGTTTCAAATAATTAATTATTTTTAATGGATTTCCTAACTCTAACTTAGGAAAATAAAATAATTAAAGTGAATTAATTAACACGTGCTGAAATTGTCTTAGTCACATGGATCAAGCAGTCTTTTAACCTTAGATGTTGATGGATGATTTAATATCGGCTGTTGAAGGGTTCAACGAAAAAGTATAAAATAAACGCTCGAGGGTCAGTTGAGGACACACAATTTTTGTATAACTGAGGAATAGATTTGGAATTCTAGGGCGGGTTTGCTAAGAATTTTTGGTGGAATTTCCTGTAGTGAGGGGTAGTATTGGCCAAGGGAATGTTTTGATTCTAGGGCCAAGAGACAGCAAGAGGCAAGAGGAGTAACCACAAGGACAACGCAGAGAGGCTTCAGAGCCATGCAGAGCAGCAGGGTCAGCGTAGAGGCAGCTAGGGCCATGCTGGGCTAACGTTGGCCAAGTAGAGGCAGCGTAGACCCTCCTAGGGTGATGCAGGCCCTCTTAGAGCCACGCGGATGCTGATGCAGTCCCTCCAAGGCAACGCTGGGGCTTCAGAAGCAACGCTGAGGGTTTCTAGAGTTAGATCCAGGATGAGTCCTGTAAATCCTGTTTGAGGGTGTGGATCAATCAGATATTTGGCACTAGATCTTCAGGTTAGCTGCAAATTTTACATATTTTATTCTCTGTCAGGTTTTCCAAGGTTGGAACCTAGATTTGTTGTACTCAGAACTACTTAATAATAAAAACCTCATATCTGTTGAACTGGTTTTCCTGCTTTGGGTTTTTCCTGGGAATTATGTCCAAAAATCCACGTGTCACTTTGTTGCATTAGTGAATTATTCAGTAAATGATTTGCATGTGTAGGTTGTAGTTGTGTTTATTTTCGATATTTTTTGAATCTAATTTCTGAAAATAACTTGTATAAATTAAATCAAGTAGGAGAAAATAAACCAATACACTACAGTAGAATTTCCACATGGTATCAGAGAGATAATAGATCAAGTTGAATCTCCAACAATCAACTGAAGAATTGTTTTGTCTGCAGGGTGGCAGAAGAAGCAACATATCCAGAAAGGGCATCTTGACAGTAAGAGAAAGCAGATCCAGAAGACAGCATTGAAGCTGCAGAAGGCCTCTGGGCTTACGCATACCCTTCCCAAGGCAGCGTAAGGACTGCGTCACCCAGTCTGGGGTTACGCAATCCACTTCTGAGCCACGCTGGGACTACGCTGGGCCAGCCAGAAGGACGCTGTCTAGTCACTTGTCTTGTTGCAGAGGAATTCAGCCAAGTTCTGGAAGTAGTGCTTCAGATCTTCAGCAGTGCTGGTGGTGTAGAGATTCTGCAGGTGCAGAATTGTGCCTGGATAAGGCAATAAAGGCGTGAGGAAGACAGTTATTCAGTAGATCTGGCCAAACAGATTTGAGATTCAATCAGGAGGATCGGAGAATACTGTCCGTTTGAAATTTGGTGGAAAACTTCCAGGAGGGAAGTCAGTTTATTCAGATCTGAGCAAAGATGGCTCGATATGGACTGAGGGATCAAGACAAATTGGATGGCATGTCCAACTATGTCATTTGGAAGGCCAGAATCCTCTCAGTTCTGGATGAGTATGGTCTCAAAGATCATGTAGAGCAGACACTTGTTGTACCAACTGATGCAGATCCACTCAAGAAGTATGAAGAAAATCAAGCACGGACAAAGCGGTTGATCATAGACGGAGTCAAAGACCATGTGATTTCACATATTGTTGGTAAGAATACAACAAATGCTATGTGGAAGGCTTTGGAGGTGATGTACCAAGGAGGATCTGTGCAAAGAAGAATTCTTCTTGAGAATCAGATGTGGATGTTCCAAATGATGAAGGGCGAAGAGATAGATCCATTTCTCTTCAGAATCCAAGCTATCCGTGACGAGCTGATTGGCATGGGTGCTACTCCAGACGAAGGGCTCCTAGTGAGGACAACCCTGAATGTTGTCTATGAAGAATGGGAAACGTTTATCCAGAGCATTCTGGGAAGTGCAGCGTTACCATCATGGGCAGATATGTGGGCTATTCTTCGCCAAGAGGAGATCAGGAGGATCACCAAGAAGCAGTCTTTTAGTGGAGGAAGCAGATCAGCCAAAGTAAAGAAAGAAGATGAGGAGGACGCAACCCTTGCATCAAGGGAAAAGAAGCAAGGGAAGAAGAAGAAGGACCTCTCCAAGGTCCAGTTCTTTAACTGTGGTGATCTTGGTCATTTCGCCAGTAGTTGTCCTAAGAAGAAGGTCAAAGGAGCTTCTGATTATAAGGCTGTAGCAGCAAATGAAGATATCTTTGATGATGATGCAGCCATGAGTGCTCATGCATCTCGAGAGAAGAGGTGGGGTGACATGGATATATAGAGTATCCATAGACGGGTGGCAGGATCCTTGAGTCAGCCCTACTCTTGGATCACATACGAGCTACGGGAGCCTTAAGACGGTAGCGGGATGAGTCGGGAGATGGTTGCAGATGACCACATTGAAGCGGAAGAGGGCGCTGTACAACTAAAGAGGGAGCAGCATAATGACGAGGCAACAACAGTGGGGAGGAAACAACGCAGAGAGGCTGATGCGACTTCAACAGCGTAAAGAAGCTGGGCTCACGCAGTGCAATGTTGCAGCATGGCAGTGTCTCTAGGGGGACAACGTGATTCAACATCCAGGGAGATTCAGTGGTGGAGGGCAACTTGACTTGTCTGTCAAACAATTGGGCAGAGTCTTTCAGTTGCTTACTTCTCAGCAATTGAATTGTAGTGCAACAGTTAACAATGGCAGTGATATGGGCAACATGATGCGGCAATTTGAGAGTGAGCTGCAGTACAGATGTGGCAGTGTGAGTGGCAGTGGCATGGGCAGCAGTACAAAGAGCGACAGTGCAGTGGATGTAGGGAAATAGACCAAGCACCAACAACACAGACCAAGTACTCAAGATCTTGTAATACATGGTGTGATGTATTGCTAGAGCACACTTCTGATGCTAAGAGGGAGTGTTGAGATTTTGTGTATTTGGGGTAGCATCAGTTGTGCTCTAGGTCCCAAATTTTGTGGAGGGACTAGAGTACACCTGATCTACAAGACCCATAAATGGATTTGAGAAATTTCAAGTTGTGTTCAAGTTATTCAAATAATTAATTATTTTTAATGGATTTCCTAAGTCTAACTTAGGAAAATAAAATAATTAAAGTGAATTAATTAACACATGTGCTGAAATTGTCTTAAGTCACATGGATCAAGCAGTGTTTTAATCTCAGCCATTGATGGATTATTTAATCTCGGTCGTTGAAGGGTTCAACGAAAAATTATAAGAGAAAGGCTTGAGGGTCAGTTGAGGACACATAATTTCTGTAGAACTGAGGAATAGATCTGGAATTCCAGGGTGGGTTTGCTAAGAATTTATGGTGGAATTTCCTGTAGTGAGGGGTAGTATTGGCCAAGGGAATTTTTTGATTCCAGGGCCAATAGATAGCAAGAGGAAAGAGGATCAGCCACAAGGATAACATAGAGAGGCTTCAGAGCCACGCAGAGCAGCAGGGACAACTCAGAGGCAGCTAGGGCCACGCTGGGTTGACGCTGGCCAAGTAGAGGCAGCGCAGGGGCATCATAGACCCTCCTAGGGTGACGCATGCCCTCCTAGAGCCACGCAGAGGCTAACACAGTCCCTCCAAGGCAATGATGGGGCTTTAGAAGCAGCGCCGAGGGTTTCTTGAGTCAGATCCGGGTTGAGTCTTGTAAATCCTATTTGAGGGTGTGGATCAGTCAGATATTTGGCACTAGATCTTCAGATTAGCTGGAGATTTTATATCTTTTATTCTCTATCGGGTTTGCCAAGTTTGGAACACATATTTTCTATACTTAGTACTACTTAATAACAAAACCCTCACATCTGCTGAACCGGTTTTCCCGCTTTGGGTTTTTCCGGGGACTTATGTCCAAAAATCCATGTGTCACTTTGTTGCATGAGTGAATTATTCAGTAAATGATCTGCATGTGTAGGTTGTATTTGTGTTTATTTTCGGTATTTTCTTAATCTAATTTCTGAAAATAACTTGTATAAATTAAATCAAGTAGGAGAAAATAAACCAATACACTGCAGTAGAATTTCCACAAGATTTTCCTTCACTAAAAACCACATCATAACCTCTATCCTCCAACATTGCGACTGAAACCAAATTCTGTTTCAAGCCTGGTACATGCATTACATCTTTTAATAAGAAGGGTTTACCTCACTGTCTCTGGAAAGTAACTGTACCAATCACAGTAGCACTATACCTTCTGTCGTCACCCATTTCGATATGCATTTGGAGGTCCTTCTCCTCCAAGCTATTGAAAAGTTCTTTGTCTCCCGTCATTGGGAAAGATACACCACTATCCAAGTACCACCCTAATCCCATCGCACTTGACACCATGCATGCGATGAGCGAGAAATCCAACTCAAATTGTGAGGCCAAAGACTCACCAGATGCAGATCGTGAAGCCTTCTTGTTCTTCTGCTTTTGTGGACAATTAGTGGCATAATGTTCATGCTCATGACAGTGAAAACACTTCACTCTGGACATGTCACGCTCCTTGCCTTCTTCGCCGGTCTCAGTTTTGGAATAGGATTTATATCCCTTCCCCTTCTTCGCCATACCAGCCAAGGCACAATTTTCTTCATCATCTTCCTTAGATGAAGATCCATCCCTAGTATTATCCCTAAATTCTTCTTGCACCAAATCTGACCAAAGTCGTTCCCAATCTGGAAGCTTCTCCCTCCCATTGACAGAGTTCTGATAACTATGCCAACTCCTCACCAAGTCATCATCCGTGACAGTAATTCCGATGCTACCAAGCTCATCCCGACATTAGACAAACTTTGTTAAATATATCGGAATAGTGTCGATTTTATCCATTTTGATTTTCCTGAGCTTGTCCTTCAGTGCCAATTTTTTATGATCACTGCTGCTCTGAAACAGATTTGTCAAAGCCTTCGACATTGCATATGGATTCACTTTTCCATGGAGACTTGAGATAATGTGGTCTTGTACTCCCTCGAGTAAGATCCTTGCCCTTGTAACCCTCTTTTGCAAAGCATCAGGATTTGCGACATTTGCTGCAACGGGTTTAGGAATGTCATTATCAATGAATTCTTTCAACCCATTGTCCTCCAGTATTGCCTCCATCCTGTCTTTCCACGCAATATAATTGGAATAGCCCTTGAGTGCATACTCCAATCTCAAGCCATTGAAAGCCATTTCAATCCTGATCTGCCTGTCACACCAAGAATACTTTTGCAAATTCGAATTCCATTCAGTCACAAACTCAGCTTCTCCGCTTCTCTTCCACTATAGTGATTTCTTGTGCTCTGATACCATGTAGAAACTATACAAACATATGTATATCAATGGATTCAATCTGATCAAGCAATGTACTAAAGCTAGATACTGAATCCTTTTACAAATCAATTGCGGAAAATAAACACGATTGCCAATCACAACAAGTAAAGAAAGAATCAAATCAAACCAAAACACAGATATTTTCTCGGGGAAAGATTGCTGCTCAAAACCCCTCTATCTTCTATTGTATATTCCATAAGGAATCATAAAACAATTACAATGCACTCTTCTCTCAAGAGCCTCCTGCACTTTGCTAATAGTCTCACATTGATCCAGACAAAATCGGGCCAACACTTAGCCAATTCTCAACCTGTCTTCAGCCTGCCTTACTCACGCAATTCATGAGGAATGCAATCCCTATTTCTTAGGAATTTCAGCCTTTCTCAACTGTGCAAGTATCATGGGAAATCCTGTGGTGTTTTTA
The DNA here is from genome assembly GCA_034641835.2 of Pinus albicaulis. Classification (NCBI taxonomy): domain Eukaryota; kingdom Viridiplantae; phylum Streptophyta; class Pinopsida; order Pinales; family Pinaceae; genus Pinus; species Pinus albicaulis. The sequence continues at coordinate 412,390,511 of CM076569.1, read as the reverse complement.
CTGCATTTGGGTAGTTTGCTAATAATACAATTGATAGTCAACTTTCCTTTAACCATTGCTTCAGCTGGGTCTCCACTGGAACTGACATGCATGCAACTATTAATAGTAAATCATCAGTCACTTGACAGATCACTGCATGTGAATTAAATCTGATTAACTCACTTGATATCTCACTCGTGCAAAAAACAGTTACAGCTAGTTCAACTGACTTTAACTCATTTAACTGAGTTAACTGATTTCTCTTTCATTAAACTCATGCACTTAACTGCAATTTGAACTCTAAAACACATAGAATCACTCTGCATGCCTCACCAACTACCTTCAACTCGAAATACATGAGCTAACTGAGTTTATCACACTCAGTTAACTATTACAAGTGATTATGAGATAATATTACATTTTGTTGTCCAATTTAATTAAGGGATAATTAAATTAGACACATTTCCAATTTGTTAAATAGATTGAATTGCACACTAATGTATCGCTAGGACCCATCGCTACATGACCTGTGGTCCCACACTAGTGTAGGTGCTGTCATGTTGCTTCTGGATCCCAATTTCATTGTTTCTTGTTGCAAATTTCAACACTCCCTCTCAACAAGAAAGGAATTTTCTTGCATGCGCATATGCACCTTTTGCATGCAACATTCAACACTTCTCTAGTGTTTCTCGCACATGCAACTCTTGCATGCAACACTTCTGAAACTGAATAGCCTCCAAACAACTGAATCACTATAATGCATCTATCATCAGAGTCTTCTGGTTGCTGCTAGCTACTGCACATGTCTACTGGATTCTCCGCGTTGTTGACATCTGCATCCATGCACTTTGCACTGCCATCAACTATGATCTGCGCTCCAGTATTCCACACCTGTGACTATGATTTCTGTCCTCCTGACATCTGAGTGCATCATTCTAACTGATCCTGCTACTGCTATACTGTGGGCTCCTCGTAGCCAGGTTCGATCCATGAGACACACCATCTCAATGAACCCTGCCCAAATTTCTTCTTTGGATGAATTTTGCACATCGCCCCACCTCACACCTGGAGGTATAGTTGCATGTACTCCCTCTGCGCTTTTGGCTCGAAATTTCTCTGCTTGAGTGATTTCTGCCACTCCATGATCCTCCGCATGTGGTTGCTCCCCATCTTGAAGTTCATTCTTTGGAACCAAGAGTTCCTCATCTACATGCAAATCAAGCTCCCTCTCAAGGGACAATTGCATGGCTTTCTCACACTTCCCAATGGTACATCTCTTGCATGTGTCTATCTACGCAAGAGTACCCTTTGGAAGCCCCAAAGACTTTTGTTGCATGACCTTCAAAGCTCCGTGGTGTAGATGGCCCAATCTTCTGTGCCATAACTCACCCTTATCCCGACTCACCACTTTGTCTGCTTTACCCATCAATGCTTCGCAACCATCTACATCAAGTTTATAGAGATTCTTCACACGAATCCCAATATTATTGGTTTTCCTGTGGCTTTGTGTCAAAGGAAATCTTTTGCTTCACTAAAAACCACATCATAACCTCTATCCTCTAACATTACGACTGAAACTAAATTCTTTTTTAGCCTGGTACATGCATTACATCTTTTAATAAGAAGGGTTTACCTGACTGTCTCTGGAAAGTAACTGTACCAATCCTGGTAGTGCTATACCTTCCATCGTCAGCCATTTTGATATGCATCTGGAGGTCCTTCTCCTCCAAGCTACTGAAAAGTTCTTTGTCTCCCGTCATGTGGAAGGATGCATCACTATCCAAGTACCACCCTAATCCCATCGCACTTGACACCATGCATGCGATTAGCGAGAAGTCCAACTCAAATTGCGAGGCCAAAGCCTCACCAGCTGCAGATCCTGAAGCTTTCTTGTTCTTCTTCTTTTGTGGACAATTAGTGGCATAATTTCCATGCTCGTGATAGTGAAAACACTTCACTCTAGACATGTCACGCTCCTTTCCTTCTTCGCTAGTCTCAGATTTGGAATAGGATTTCTTTCCCTTCCCCTTATTCGCCTTACTATCCGAGGCGCAATTTTCTTCATCATCTTCCTTAGATGAAGATCCATCTGTGGTATTCTGCTTGAATTCTTCTTGCACCAAATCTGACCAAAGTCGTTCCCAATCTGGCAGTTTCTCCCTCCCATTGACAGAGTCTTGATAACTATGCCAACTCTTGGGAAGGCCTAGAAGAGCTAGGCTCACCAAGTCATCATCCACGACAGTAATTCTGACGCTCCTAAGCTCATCCCGACATTGGACAAACTTTGTTAAATATATCAGAATAGTGTTGCCTTTCTCCTTTTTGATTTTCCTGATCTTGTCCTTCAGTGCTAATTTTCTATGATCACTGCTGCTCTGAAACAGATCTATCAAAGCCTTCCACATTGCATATGGAGTCGCTTTTCCATGGAGACTTGAGAGAATGTGATCTCATACTCCTTCCAGTAAGATCCTTGCCCTTGCAACCTTCTTTTTCCAAGAATCAAGATTTGCGGCATCTACTGCAGCGGGTTTAGGTATGTCATTATCAATGAATTATTTCAACCCATTGTCCTCCAATACTGTCTCCATCTTGTCTTTCCACGCAATATAATTGGAACTGCCCTCAAGTTCATACTCCAATCTCAAGCCATTGAAATCCATTTCGATCTTGATCTGTCTGTCGCACCAAGAATACTTTTGCAAATTCAAATTCCATTCAGTCCCAAACACAACTTCTTCGTCACTATAGTGATTTCTTGTGCTCTGATACCATGTAGAAATTATACAAACATATGTATATCAATGGATTCAATCCGATCAAGCAATGTATTAAAGATAGATATTGAATCCTTCTACAAATCAATTGCAGAAAATAAACACGATCACCAATCATAACAAGTAAAGAAAGAATCAAATCAAACCACAACACATATTTTCCCGGGGAAAGCTTGCTGCTCAAAACCCCTCTATCTTCTATTGTATATTCCACAAGGAATCATGAAACAATTACAATTCACTCTTCTCTCAAGAGTCTCTTGCACTCTGCTAATAGTCTCACACTGATCTAGACAAAATCAGGCCAACACTCAGCCAATTCTCAGCCTGTCTTCAGCCTGCCTTTCTCACGCAATTCATGAGGAATGCAATCCCTATTCCTTAGGAATTTCAGCCTTTCTCAACTGTGCAAGTATCATGGGCAATCCTGTGGTGTTTTAACTACATCTGGGCAGTTTGCTTATAACTCAATTGATAGTCAACTTCCCTTTAACCTGTGTCTCAACTGGGTCTCCACTAGAACTAACATGCATGCAACTATTAATAGTAAATCATCAGTCTCTTGACAGATCACTGCATGTGAATTAAATCTGATTTAATTCACTTGATCTCTCACTAGTGCAAGACACAGTTACAACTAGTTCAACTGAATTTAACTCACTTAACTGAGTTATTTGATTTCTCATGCATTAAAGTCATGCACTTAACTGCAACTTAAACTCTAAAACACACAGAATCACTCTGCATGCCTCAACAAATACCCTCAACTCGAAATACATGAGCTAACTAAGTTTATCACACTCAGTTAACTATTATAAGTGATTATGAGATAAGAATACATTTTATTGTCCAATTTAATTAAGGGATAATTAAATTAGACACATTTCCAATTTATTAAATAAATTGAATTGCACACTAATGTATTGTTAGGACCGATCACTACATGACCTGTGGTCCCACACTAGTGTAGTTGCTGTCATGTTGCTTTTGGATGCAAATTTCACTGTTTCTTGTTGCAAATTTCAACACCTGGCAAGGTATCTCTAGACAAATACTTGCCAATCTTCAGTGGCTACATTCAATGTCAGTCTCACCATAGCTATAGGGGAAAGGGTAGACTCTACTGCTGCAAGTTGGTCTTGCATATCCTGAAGTCTCGATATGAACAGATCAATGCGCTCCCCTTTTCGCATCTACGACATCCTCAGTTGTTGCTCAAGGTACATATTTCGTTGCTCGAAATATCCCTCATATAGTGTGGATAAGGCTTCCCACATCTGCCTGGCAGTATCTTTGCCAGCTATATGGGAAACAATGTGATCCTTGACTAAATCAAGGATTAGCCTTTTTGCCTTCACCATATCAGCCTTGTACTGCTTCAATGGATCTGGATCTGGATCTATAGGGACAACTACCATGTTCGCCACGAATAGATTGACATCATATTCATCTATAAGACACGTGATCCTTGCCTTCCAGATCATGTAGTTGGAGGCTTTCTCCAACCGGTCCTTATATCTAAGCCTGTGAGCTGCTATGGCCGTCAAATCTGTCAAGTCTGCTCCTCTTCTTCCCCCTTTGCACAACACTAGACAGGCTTATGCATTCCTTGTGGAGCTCATAGATCTGTTGCCTAGATCTGCTGCACATGTATTGGAAAAACTGAAATTCCCTGGCAAGGAACTTCCTGAGAGAGAAAATTCCCTCAAAGCAGTTTCTTCTTCTGACGACTTTCTGCCCGACAATTCAAAATTTGCTTACAGAAACTGCGTCCCACCAGCTCTGCACTGAGGCTTTGCATTGCTACCTCTGCCTTGGCAAAAATTATGATCTGAAAGTCTTACCTCTCTGTCGACTCACTCATAGAGAGACCTCCCTGGAAATTTCAGCCCCCCTGGCCTGAACTACACAATCCCTTTGGGGATTCGAATGGCTGCTTTCTGTAGCTCTTCAGCCTCCGAATCAATGTTGGATCTGCTCTTCTTGTTTCACAATACAAGCTCTGATACCATGTGAAAATTCCGAGATCTAGATTTGGAATCCCTACTGCAACAAGCTGAACTACTTCTCCTACTTGAAAATTTGCTTTAACAATTTATTAAAAGATTACTTCTTAAAATATTGAGGCAGTTACTAAAGCAGCCTTCACTGGCAAACATAGGACATCGTTATTTTTGGACAAACATTCCCAGAAAAACCCAATGTGGGAAAACTGGTGCAACAGATACGAGGGTTTATATATTATACAGTAATTTTCTGAATACAAATATGGGATGCCTTTCTGGCTATCCCCAGATAGCAAGCCCTCCACTATGCTGTGCAGTGTCTACGTCACTCTGCGTGGGGACTGCGTGGTTTTTGCGTTGTTGATCTTCTGTTGGCTGGATCTAAACATGTGGCCCCTTCCGGCCTCACACCTTGACTTTTCGACATTGGATTCGACTGATCGTCAATTGAATTTCGGATTTCCTTAAGTCTGCAACACTGCCTCTACGTAGTTGTTGCGTTATTTCTATTGATCTGCTCTCTGTCCTCTTCGCGATGTATTCCTGTCTAAGGAAAATATCCAACCGAAATTAATCTGCCCCTCAACTGCAATCAAGAATCACTTAGATCTGATTTTCATCCGAGCACTGCTCTGTCAGAAAAATTCGATCTCTAGATCCTCTCGGTGTGATTTACAAATGACCCTCAAGTCTTCCTTTATAGCCTTCTCGTTGAAAAATCAACGGCTGAGATTAGATCTCCAATCAATGGCTAAGATTATATTAGACTTGATCTCCTTTATCTAGAATATTCACCCACAATTTACATTAATACTGATTAATTATTTTAATTTTCTAAGTTAGACTTATGTTCCTCATTAAAAATAATTAAATTTTCTTATAAAATTGTTTCTAGATGGAATTTCCCAAAGCGTTTTTTGGGTTATTTGTAATGCATTTGTCTAAGCCTCTCCACAAATTTTAAGACTTAGATCATATCCGATGCTACCAAAAATCAACACCAACTTCCTCACAAGAAGCATCACACTCCAGCCACAAAGGGCCGCGTGAAGTTCGACAAAGCTAAAATAGGTCAGCTGCTCATGACCCTCTTGTGGTGCTCAAAAGCCTCGTATGCTACCTATGTCCACTCAAAAGTTCCCCTCTTCATCAAATTTGTGAGAGGTACTGCAAGCTCTGAAAACCCTCTCACAAATCTCCTGTAATATGTAAAAATGCCCAGGAACCCCCTAAACTCTGTCACGTTCTTGGGTGTGGGCCAATCCAGTATAGCTTGAATCTTCTCTTGATGCACCTTTACTCCATCCTCCCCAATCACATGCCCCAAGTACAACATCTCTGTTAGCCCAAACTCACATTTGGACATCTTCACATACAACTGTTTCTCCTCAAGTATGCGAAGCACTACCTCCAGATGCTGAAGGTGCTCCTCCCATGTCCGGCGATAAATGAGTATGTCATCAAAGAAAACCAGGACAAAGCCCCTCAACTACCCACGGAACACGTGGTTCATACGTCACTGGAATGTGGCAGGAGCGTTGGTTAGCCCAAAGGGCATCACCAAGAACTCGAAATGTCCATATTGGCAGCGAAAGGCAGTCTTTGGGATATCCTGCTCTCTCACGTGGATCTGGTGATATCCCGAACGCAGATCTATCTTAGAGAATTATTTTGCTCCCCTAAGCTCATCCATCAACTTTTTAATGCATGGGATGGGATATATGTTCTTCAGTGTCTTTTTATTGAAGGCCCGATAGTCAATAGTAAATACACATGGACAGTGTCCCATCCTTCTTCTTCACCAGCATAATGGAAGAAGCAAAGGGACTCGATCTAGGCCCGATGTCACCCAATATCAACAACTCCTAAATGACCCTCTCTATCTTGTCCTTATAAGCCTTTGGGTGCCTATACGGGGTGGTGATGACTGCGTTCATCCCATCCTGCAACTCAATAGTGTGCTCAAATCCACGGTCTGGTAGTCTACCTGGTGGAACATCCCCAAAAACCCCCTGGTGCTTCTCCAACAAGGCCAGTATATCTAGATGCGTAGACTGTGTCTGTGCCCCTGTCTCTGAAATATTCAAGTCAACTGCCCACTCCACATCTCCATGTCATAGATCTTCCTCCATCCGGTGATCTGAAATTGTCTGAGGTGGATAAGAGTGCATTCCCCTCAGTAATACCGACTTCCCATTTGGACCCTTGAGCTTCATCTCTAGCTTTTTCCAGTCAGTGGTAACCTTCCCTGATGCGTACAACCACTGGACACCGAACACCACGTTGGTGTCTGGAACATCAACCACAAAAAGGTGGTCAGTGAATGAGTAGTTCCCCATCCTCAAAGTGAGCCTAGGAACATACTTCATACATTTCATGGCCTGTTCTCCTGGTACCCAAGCGGAGAACCCCTCAAATGTCTCTGTCTGGATGCCCCTACTCTCCACCATCTAGGCTTAAATAAATTTGTCGGTGGCCCCACTGTCAAGTAGGACTGACACACGCTGCCCCTGTATGGCCCCCCTGATCCTGAGTGTCAAGTACTTTGACACTCCCCGAAGTGAAGAAAGGACTTCCCTGGTTGGGGAAAACGATCCTCCTCAAGGTGGTGGTGGTGGTCCTCCTGATGATGGTCCTCCCTCATCTCCCTTCTCATTTGCTATCTCAACCACCTTATTTGGCTCACTATCTGAAAAAACCTCAATGAAATTGGCCTTGCCCTTGGTGCACTTTTTCCCAGGTGCCCAAGGCTCCTGAAACGTAAAACAAAACCTCCTCCTCCTGAGGTCTCTCCAGGTATCATCATCCAACTGGCCAGATCCTCTGTCCCTCTATGGTGACCTAGTGTCTCTGTTCCCTTGTGGGGCCATGGGTCTAGTGGGAACAAAAGGCCAGTTCTTGAGCACTGCATCAATCATAGCCCAAGTCCTAGAAATAACATCCTGAAGTGATGTGAGTTTGTAAGCCCCCGCCAAACCAAACAAAGGTTCAACAAGCCCCTCCACAAATAACATAATCAGCTGGGCCTCTGAAATATCTGTCACCATCACTACCAACCTTTGGAACTCCATGATGAAAACCTCTGTGCTACCAGTCTGTCTCAAGTGGGCTAACTCCCGGAAATGCAACTCCGAGTATTTCCTCTCAAACCTCTCCAACAACCTTCGGTTGAACTCTGTTTAAATGGTGATATGGATGTGTCCCAATGTGATCAACCCATGATACCACCACTCATGGGCATCCCCTTCCAAATGAAGGGTGAAAAACCATATGGCATCAGTTTGCCACATGGGGTTCAGGTGGAAATATGTGTCTAGATTCTGTATCCATGCCCTGGCTAAGCTCTTCGCTGACCCATCAAATTCTGGAAGTATAACCTTCCCAACTATCCTTTGCACATCCTGGTTGGATGATCCTCCTTTGTAATGGGTCACAGGCTTTGTAGCATGCCTCTCCTTGAGGTGAATATACTCCCCAAATAACATCACCCACTTAATATGGGCATCCAACCCCTCATACTCATCAATTCCGGATGCAATCGAGTGGACCAAATCTACAACTGGGTCTGGATCCCTCTTTGGTTCAAGGTCATCCAAAAAATGAGGTAAGGTGGGACGACCAACCTGACCACACTGGGTAGTATGTGGGGGTTGATAAGTACGCTGCCCCCTCCTGCTCTGGAACCCCCATCACCTTGAGGCTCTACTGCCCCTTCTGGTCTTCCACCCATCTGCAGTCCCATCACTTGCTGCATCATATCTATCATAATCTGACCTTGTCTCATCATCTACTAATTAGTTCTCAGTAGTTCCTCCAAAGCTTGGTTCTAGTCCATTGGTCTGGGTTTTTCATTATCCTCCTGGTTGTCCATTCCACCCCTCTAATTCTCTACTTTGGTGTATGAAAATGGTTCTCGGTTGCAATATCTACCATGGCCTCTCTGGAAAAATACTCCTTGATATCTAGGTGGCATCACTTGCTCTTTTTCCTCACACTGGCCAAGAACATGCTCTGATACCACTGCAATATTCCTACTGAAAATTTAAAATGATAAACAAATACATGCAAAAATACAACACAAAAATATTCAGCAAACACACATATAAAAACTAGAAATTTTCTCGAAGTACCAAACTAGCCCAATTTTATGTAATATTCCTAATTAGTGACAGCTAATTGGAGTATTCGATTTTGTTCAGTTTTGCCGTCTATAGTTTATTAATAAATAAAAAAGTGAGTGAAGAGGGTCTAACTCACTTAAGTGGAATAAACACCCTCCCTAGTAGCACAACGTTGTGACTTAAAGGGGAGCCAAGGGGGGGCCAAGCACCACGTAGAGAGGGGGCCCACGTATGCTCTAGAAGCTATTACGCAGATGAGGATGAGCATGTGGCAAGAGAGAGAGGCGACGTTGAGGAGATGGGCCTTAGGGTTGGAGGAAGGCCAACGTTATAAAAGAGGGAGGAGCCTTCTCATTTGATTCATTCTGTGTTGATGATATTGAGCTGGTCGTTTTGACTTCTTGAGCACGCTGGCTGTTTAGCCTGTCTGCAGCACTGTTTAGTGCATTGAGTGTCTTCGGTCGGAGATCTCGCCCTTAGCCTCGGGGGACTTCGAGTGCCTCCTCGGGCAAGGTTATTTCTTCAGCATTTTGTAGGAGGTTTTGGTGTTTGGGTTTGCTGTGGAGCCGAGCATTCATAGAGACTGCACAGTCATTGAGAGGGAGGACGCAGTCCATCTTGGAGGTGTTCCGGATCGAGATTTTTGCAGGAGATTTGAGCTGAGATTTTGAGTAGAGGATCAGCCTTTGCCTTTGGGAGGACTTTGGTGGAGTTTGAGGTGGTATTTCAGTCATTCTCATTTAGCCTCTGCACAGAGCCTTGGAGGCCAGTGTAATTCCCCAAGGGGGTGTTTTTTGGAGGTCGGCCATTTTTTATATGGTTTCTGGGTTTTGTCGGGATTGGTGAGTAGAGGAGGATTCCAGATTTTCAGCTCATTCCGGCAAAGGAACAATCCCTAGTCTTCAGTTCATTCCAGCAGTAGCAGTTACACGACAGTTTTCCAGCAGCTGGGATGCAGTTCAGAGAGCAGCCATTTCCTGTATATTTTGGGAGTATTTCTTCACTTGCCTTGAGCAAGTTTAGGTGCCATCACTCTGATCACCTATTGTACTTCATCATATTTCTCAGTTTAATAAAATGACTTAGCATTCTCTCTGTATTTCTGGATGATTTGTCGTATATTGCTTCTATGTTATTATATGTTTGTTGCACTGTTATCTTTATATATTTCCGGGCATTCTAGTTCTATACCACTTGGTGTGTTTATCTTTCACTCTTAGACAGAGTCTGGAAAGGGCCAGGTAGCCTCTGGATTTCGTCCTCTTTTCAGAGGCGGCTTATTCGGTAAATGCCCTCCCAGTCCATCTCTGGTTGGAGTTTGTCGTGTTTCAGAGATATCCTCGAAACGGGATATTACAGTGGTATCAGAGCATAGTTCTGGCTCATCCTGTGGTCTATGACACCAGGGAAGATACCATATATTTGTTACAGAGGCAGGGAGTACAAGGACACAGAGCAGGAGAGAGAGCCTGTGACAGACGCAGAGCAGGAGGAGCCTGTATTAGATTTAGAGCGGAGAGGGCCAATGGCAGATGACACAGAGGCCAAACAGTTTGGGGAGGCACTCTTCAAATCGGTGCAGGATTTAGCTAGACAGATTGAGGTGATGGGTCAGAGATTCACCGCTGTAGAGGCTAGACAGTGTGAGACCCCACGGGTTTTCCAGGTAGGTGAGGGATCAGGTACATCCCATCATTTACCGGAGCATGGTGTTGTTCAGCGTGATACTCCTCAGCCGATGGCTTCACGTGCACCTACCCGCTCTACCATGCCCACTTTCTTGGGAGCAGACACAGGGGTAGGAGCCCAGTAGGAGGCAGAGCCCGGACACATGGGCGAGTATTTTGCAGAGTATCAGGTCTATGGGCAGGAGTTCAGGGATGCTCTCTCATTTCGGGATTTTGTTCAGCTCCAGCGGGACAGTAGACCCCACGACCATCATAGAGGGCACCGACATTATCATGATGGAGATACCCACCGCACATCTAGCAGATTCCATTTGCCTACGTTTGATGGCTCATCAAACAGTTCGGCAAAGTCTTGGGTGGAGAAGCTGGACATCTATTTCTAGCTTAACCAGATGTCGGAGACGGAGGCCATCAAGGTGGCAACATTACATTTGGACGGTGAGGCCCAAAACTGGTGGTTCCATGGGATGGTCACACTCGAACATTCTATAGTGACGAAATATGCCGAGTTTACCAGGAGGTTGATGGAGCAATTTGACCGGAGGGATCCGGAACAACACTTTGTTGAGCTGACGAGGCTCAAGCAGATTGGGAGCCCAGAGACATACATTGCAGATTTCTTGAGGGTTTCAGTGATGGTGCTAGATCTATCTGCAGCACGGATGATCTATATGTTTGTGGAGGGGTTAGCAGAGCCACTTCGGGGATTAGTGAGATCTACTAGACCAGCTACACTCCAGGATGCTATTAGCAGGACACGGGATTTACAGGATGCATTGCCCAGGACTCGTACACCTTACCCCCAGAGACAGGGTTTCCAGTACAAGGGGAAAGATGGGAGGGTTCCAGCTCCAAAAGGGAATCCAGGACGGGCACAGATAGATGATGATACCAGGAGGGAGCTGAGGAAGAAGCCGCTGTGCTTCACTTGTCAGGAGCCGTGGGCACCAGGGCATAGGTGTGCTGCTGGCAAAGCACACTTCATTGAGGTCTTCTCCGATGATAACGGAGAAGAGGATGAGGAGGATGATGAGGAGGCAGGAGATAGTCAGACAGCCCAGGATCAGTTGCCGCCTCCACCTCCAGGGACAGGAGGTGCAGCTTTTGCACCCACAGGGGGGACCCTTGCAACCTTGCGAGGAGTTCCCAAGCATTTGACACTGCGTGTACGAGGGACAGTACGTGGCCAGCGAGTGTCAGTTTTGGTTGACAGTGGGGCTAACCCACAACTTCATTTATGCACAGATGGTCGAGCGGAGAGGTATACCGACCGAGAGCTTTGACGGATTTTCAGTTTTGGTCCCAGGAGCCCAGATGATGCAGTGTGCCCGTTATGTTCCAGAGTTGGCAGTGACGATGGGTACCTACACCGTGACCGATCACTTTTTTGTGGTCAACATACTAGATACCAATGTGGTATTGGGTGTTCAGTGGTTGATTACTCTGGAGAAGGTCACCATGGATTGGGAGGCCTTAGAGATGGAGTGGGATGACAAGAAGACCGAGAAGCATGAGAAGATTCGCGGGATGCACACTTACCCACCTCAGACAGTTTCGGCACACCGGATGGAGGCAAATTTCCGGAGGGGAGACATAGAGTGGGCGGTTGAGTTACGGGCATCAGAGGCAGAGACCACAGGTCGGGCAGTTCATCCTGACATACAGGCCATCCTTGACAAGTATGATGTAGTGTTTGGGGATATACCACCAGGTCGGCCACCGGACTGAGGGTTCGAGCACACCATTGAGCTTGAGTAGGGCATTCAGGCGGTGATTACTACCCCGTATAGGCATCCCAAAGCCTATCGGGATGAGATTGAGTGGGCCATCCAGGAGTTGCTAGCTCTTGGGCACATCAGACCGAGCACGAGTCCGTTTGCTTCTTCCGTGGTGTTGGTGAAGAAGAAGGACGACACCTTGAGGATGTGTATTGACTACAGGGCCCTGAACAAGAAGACCCTGAAGAACAGGTATCCTATACCCAGGATCGATGAGTTGATGGATGAGCTAAGAGGAGCCAAGTTCTTCTCGAAGATTGATTTGAGATCGGGGTACCATCAGATTCGCGTGAGGGAACAGGGCATTCCCAAGACCACCTTCAGGTGTCACTATGGGCACTTTGAGTTTTTGCTGATGCCCTTCGGGCTAACCAATGCACCAGCGACATTCCAGTCTTGCATGAATCACATCTTCCGCAGTCACTTGAGGAAGTTTGTGTTGGTGTTCTTTGATGATATCCTCATTTACAACAGGACTTGGGAGGAGCATCTCTAGCATAGAGAGGGCAAGATGAATACCTTGGAAGAGCAACAGCTCATGCTAAGCTCTCCAAGTGGAGTTTGGGATGAATGAAGATGTTTGGTCCAGGTCACTGGAGTGGACGGATGGGAGGGTCCATGAGGAGAAGATTAGGGACATTGAGATTAGCTGTAGTGCCGAGGAACGTGGACGGAACTCAGGTCTGTTTGCTACTATTGCTCTGAAGTTCGTCAGTTGCTTTCACAGCTCTGTCGTGCACCCTTACAAATTCTGACGAAGAAGGGGGAGACTGGGCTGGTCGGATATTAACAGCTTGTTCCTTGATAGGCTCAAAGAGGCAAGAGGATAGAGTGGTCGCTTCAAAGGTTTGCATTTTTTGCCGTGGATTTTATGTAGCCATTTGTCTTGGAGTGTGATGCGTCGGGAGAGGGGATCGGCATAGTATTGATGCAGGGAGGACACTGTATAGCCTTTGAGAGTCGGAAGCTCCTTCCGCACGAGAGGTTGTATTCTATATACGACAAGGAGATGTTGGCCATTATGCATGCATTGGCCAAATTCCGGCAGTATTTGGTAGGAAACAGGTTCAGGGTGAGGACTGATCACAACAGCCTCAGGTTCTTTTTGGAGTAGAAGCAGCTACAGGAGAGGCAACAGAAGTGGATTAGTAAGATCCAAGAATATGACTTTGACATTGAGTATGTCAAGGGTAAGAATAACGTGGTAGCATATGCCCTTTGACGTAGACCAGCCACGTTATCTCTTATGAGCTTGGATACAAATTGGAGGGCTCGACTTTTAGTGGAGTACTCCAAGGACATATTTGCATGTGAGGTGTTGGATGGACAGGTGGCGGATGACAGGTACAGGGTGGTTGATGAGATCATGTACTACAGGGACAGGATCTTCTTGACCGAGGGGTCTCAGCTCAAGAAGAAGATACTCCAGGCATCACATGATTCACCATTGGTAGGCCATCAGGGGTTTACCAAAACCTACAGGGCCATTAGAGAGAGGTTCTCATGAAAGGGCCTCAAGGAGGACGTACTCCATCACATCAGGGAGTGCGATGTTTGCCAGAGGAACAAGGGGGAGATGAGCCATCCCACAAGATTATTGCAGCCTCTTCCCATTCCAGAGGGGAAATGGGAGAGCATATTGATGGACTTCATCACAGGGTTGCCCATGGTGTAGGGCAAGGATTGCATCTTTGTCATCATGGATCGACTAACGAAGTATGCACATTTTTTCGCCATATCCGCGCACTACACAGTAGCACAGGTGGTTGAGCTGTTCTTCAGGGAGGTTTTCAGGTTACATGGTCTTCCCAAGACCATCATCAGTGACAGGGACAGCCGCTTCATGGCTAGATTTTGGCAGGAGCTTTTCCGGTTAGTGGGGACGGAGTTGACACCGAGTACCAGTTATCACCCACAGACGGATGGACAAACGAAGATAGTTAACAAGTGGCTGGAGGGCTACTTGCGTAACTATGTTAGTGGGCAGCAGCGTGCATGGCTGCAGTGGTTGCATCTGGTGGAGTACTGCTATAACACGACACATCACATGTCCATTGGTATGTCACCATTTTATGCTTTGTATGGGTATCATTCCTTATCTTTTGCTGATGTGATGTTCGGTGCTAGCAAGGCTCCTAGAGCCGAGATTTGGATCCAAGAGAGTCAGGACATTCTCCGAGCTCTCAAGGATAATATGGCTACAACACAAAACCAGTAGAAGCTGTATACCGATAGAGGTCGAGTGGAGAGACAGTTTGAGGTAGGAGACTTGGTCTACCTACGATTACAGCCATACCGACAGTCGTCGCTGAAGCAGAAGGGAGCTGAGAAGCTCAAGCCTCGCTTTTACGGGCCATACAGGATGATACACAGGATTGGGCAGGTTGTGTATGAGTTGGAGCTGCCCCAAGATAGCAAAATCCACAATGTTTTTCACGTATCATGCTTGAAGAAGGCGCTGGGGCAGCAGGTGATAGTGACAGACGAGCTACCACCCACGGATGATGAGGGGCATTTGGTGTTGCAGCCAAAGGCTATTATTGATACCAGGGAGAGGTAGCTACAGAGTAGGACAGTCTGGGAATTCTTGGTGAGGTGGAAGAATTTGCCGGATGAGGATGCCACTTGGGAGAGTGAGAAGATTTTGCAGCATCCATCAATTCAGTTGCTTGAGGACAAGCAACATTTTGCTGGGGGAGACTGTAATATTCCTAATTAGCGACAGCTAATTGGAATATTCGATTTTGTTTAGTTTTGCTGTCTATAGTTTATTAATAAATAAAAAAGTGAGTGAAGAGGGTCTAACTCACTTAAGTGGAATAAACGCCCTCCCTAGTAGCACAACGTTGTGACTTAAAGGGGAGCCAAGGGGGGGCCAAGCACCACGTAGAGAGGGGGCCCACGTATGCTCTAGAGGCTACTGTGCATATGAGGATGAGCACGTGGCAAGAGAGAGAGGCTACGTTGAGGAGATGGGCCTTAGGGTTGGAGGAAGGCCAACGTTATAAAAGAGGGAGGAGCCTTCTCATTTGATTCATTCTGTGTTGATGATATTGAGCTGGTCGTTTTGACTTCTTGAGCACGCTGGCTGTTTAGCCTATCTGCAGCACTATTTAGTGCATTGAGTGTCTCCGGTCGGAGATCTCGCCCTTAGCCCCGGGGGACTTAGAGTGCCTGATCGGGCAAGGTTATTTCTTCAACATTTTGTAGGAGGTTTTGGTGTTTGGGTTTGCTACGGAGCCGAGCATTCATAGAGACTGCGCAGTCACTGAGAGGGAGGACGCAGTCCATCTTGGAGGTGTTCCGGATCAGGATTTTTGCAGGAGATTTGAGCTGAGATTTTGAGTAGAGGATCAACCTTTGCCTTTGGGAGGATTTTGGTGGAGTTTGAGGCGGTATTTCAGTCATTCTCATTTAGCCTCTGCGCAGAGCCTTGGAGACCAGCGTGATTCCCCAAGGGGGTGTTTTTCGGAGGTCGGCCATTTTTGATATGGTTTTTGGGTTTTGTCGGGATTGGTGAGTAGAGGAGGATTCCAGATTTTTAGCTCATTCCAGCAAGGGGAACAACCCCTAGTCTTCATTTCATTCCAGCAGTAGCAGCTACACTGCAGTTTTCCAGCAGTTGGGACGCAGTTCAGAGAGCAGCCATTTCTTGTATATTTTGAGAGTATTTCTTCACTTGCCTTGAGCAAGTTTAGGTGCCATCACTCTGATCACCTATTGTACTTCATCATATTTCTCAGTTTAATAAAATGGCTTAGCATTCTCTCTGTATTTCTGGATGATTTGTCGTATATTGCTTCTATGTTATTATATGTCTGCTGCACTGTTATCTTTATATATTTTCGGGCATTCTAGTTCTATACCACTTGGTGTGTTTATCTTTCACTCTTAGACAGAGTCTGGAAAGGGCTAGGTAGCCTCCGGATTTCGTCCTCTTTTTAGAGGCGGCATATCCGGTAAATGCCCTCCCAATCCATCTCTGGTTGGAGTTTGCTGTGTTTTAGAGATATCCCCAAAACGGGAT